>OMLF01037846.1:2266-29970 GCA_900302615.1 Holocentrus rufus | reverse complement strand
CACACACACACACACACACACACACACACACACACACACACACACACACACACACACACACACACATACAGAGAGAGAGAGAGAGAACATTTACATTTTGGGTCGGGATTTTTTTTAAACAAGACATTAATTTCTTTCCTGCCCTCTCAATATTGCAGCTCATTCAGACCAAATCAACCACTTTATGGTCTGAATGTCTTTTCTTCCATCAGATGATCGTCAGTTTTGATTCCCCAGCTGTGTCATGCACAGAACCTGTTCTCCTCTGCTGGGCACTTGACTCACTGAAACGGATTACAGATGAAATCCCGTGATATACTGAGGCTCTGTCCAAGGCTGTGCTTTCACACATCAGATGCCTATTGTGAACTGAAGTAGAAAAACAGTTTAAGCAGAAAAAGATGAACGTCACTCTGTATGCAAGTCCCTCTGCCTTCCTAATGCACACAGTCTAATTTTATTTGATTACAGCTGCTCGATGAATACTAAATGACAGCAGTAAGCACAATAATGTTCTTGTTTGTACTGACCTGCAACAGGAAAAAATGACAAAGTCTCTGTTGTCCTCAGAGTAGGATATGATTGTGTGTGTTTTTTCCATAGAGAGAAAGGTTTAGTTTCGCTACCTCTTGACTTTACAATTTATTTGGATTTAAAAAAGAATAGTTTTTCTTCATTTCTGTTTCTCTCTCTGCGTCTTGTTACCTCTATCTCTGTTTTTCGTTCCCTCTAGTAGGGTCAGACAGTGGTAAATCAATCGTAAGCTACTGTACTCACAAACTAGGCTGCTTTCACAGTTAACATGTTTCTACATGTTCATTACAGTGCAAAACAAGCTTCAGGGACCAGAGCATTAATTTGAGGATAATTTGTTTTTTGTCTTATTGTTGTGGGAGACAGCAAAAAGAGACAGAATGGATACAAAGAAAATGTGCCTCAGATTTAAATCCTCAGTGTTGTTTTTTGTTTTTTTTTCCCCTGCTACCATTTGCCGGTCTGGAATGAGTGCAATGCATCAGGTGCTGACACTTTATAACAACGGGGTATGAGGAGGCAGGGAGGAAGAAAGAGAGGGAAAAGGCAGAGATGAGTACAGAGGAGTGAGGCATAGAGGGAGTGGCGTGGAAAGGCAGGAGCAGCGCGTGCGGGTGTGTGCATGCGTGTGTGTGTTTGAAGAAAGAGACGAGAAAACCCAGAGAAACGGCTGGGAGAAGAAGGTCTTCCATCAGTGACAGATCTTAACACCAGCGAGGAAGAGATAACAGGGTCAAATGCCCCTTTAAGATACAGAGCGGCAGAGGGAGATAAAGGAAGGACGACAGGCTGACAGAAATCTGTGAAACAAACAGGGGACGACTCTCTGGGGTTGTTTGGACAGCCTGGTTTCCACGGTGACAACATGGGTGCAGTGGTGGGCACTTTGACCATGCAAACCAAGCAGAGGAGACCATCCAGAGGTACGTCAACATCAGTCAGAAAGAGACAGAGAGGAGGCAGAACAGGGGGAGAAAGATATGCAAAACTGTTAGAGAGACAGATCAACTAAACAGGCAGAAAGAAAGAGATGATTTCCTAGGAGCAGCAATCAGTTAGCAGCAAAGACAGTTTATCCTTTTTCATGGTTTTTTTCTGTGGGGGCACTTGCGCAACACCTGTGTATTTACCATCAGCGCTGTTATATTTGTGCCATTGCACATTCATGTTAGTGACGTTTCTATGGAACAACTATAAATTATTAAAGCAGGAAGTTGCCCAGCCAGAGACAAGAAAAGACTGGCAAACTAATGCATTCAAATAAATAGCCTTACATATTAGTTTCCTATCCATGCAAAGTTTAATAGTCCATAGCATTCTTGTGGAGCTGCTTTTATAAGAACGAAACAGGGGAATATAAGAAATAAGCAACAGTAAACAAAATGACTGTGGAAATAGAGTGATTGAGACAAAAATAAAGATTTTCACTGAAAGTGCAAGAAGCAAAAATGCGAGGTGTGAGGCAGAACACATGTACTGTGATCATGACTGAGTGGCTACAGTGTGGATGCCCTTGAGAAAGACAAGAGATCAAAATCACTGCCCTTGATTCCACAATAATGTGCATGTTTCTGTGTGCCTGTGCTAATGTGTGCGTGCGCGCGTGTGTGTGTGTGTGTGCATGCGTGCATGTGTGTGTGCATGCGCGCACGTGCGACCGCGAGTGAGTGAAAAAAGAAAGCCGATGTGGATGTGTGTTTGTGCAAGAGCATGTGCATTAACACGCAGCTCACATATCATACCTCTCCCTGGCCTTATGCTTGAGAAGCCCGTTGTCATGGAGACTGGGTTGTGGGGCATAAGAGGAGAATGAGAACAATACTCAGCTGTGCCTGTTGGATTGATGATGAAGTTGTAGCCGCTTGATGAAAGAAGAAAGTAGACACACCGGGAGAGAAAGTAACGACTCACTCGCTGACATTAGTTGTAGCACCCCACCAGACAAGAGTGATGTTTTACATTTGTTTTTACTAAGACATGCTGGAATACCCTGTTGATATCAAACCTCATGACTCCAGTCGACTCCCCATGATTCCTTTTTTTAAGAAAATGATGCGGCCTTTCATCTTAAGACAGCCTCTAAAAAAACCCAGTGGTTAAAATGAAAAAATGTCCGGTGGGGCTTGAATGTGGAGATGGAGTTTGTGAGGATTTTATTCAAAAACAGTGACGTATAAATATGTGATATCTATTTCTTGTGCTGACTAACTGTGATATTTAGAGTTTACAAAAATCTCTATCTTGCATAATCTTTACAAATAAATCACCAAGAGTTCAAATTGTTTAAGTAATCAAACAATAGCTTATATTACAGCACATATGCTGTCCATTTTTTACTGGTGATGACGATGTTACAAGTGCTGATTTTGAACATTCAGTGTATCATTGGGCCATTGAAACAGGTTGAGTGAAGAGCTGCTGGAATTCCCTTGTGTCTAGGCCATTAATCGCAAGGATTGATCTTCTATGTGTTTTTCACTTCCAATAATTAAAATTGGCTGGTGGTTTTTGAATAATGTTTTTCTAATTTGTGAATAATTAAATCACTCAGATTATGAGAGGCATCTCCAAAATTGCCTTTGCACAACATCTGATATGCGTGTCCTTCATGCCACGATTGCACACCATTATAGTCACCGCCCCTTCTGCACCCGCTCTTGACTGATCAAAGCCACACCTCTCTCCATGTAGACCTGCAGCCACAATCAGCTACTGTCATAATCTCTGTCAACACTGTTGACTTGAAGCTACCACAGTGTATAAATCATGTCTTCCTTCATTGCATATAAGCTGTTGTCTTATGCAGCGTGACAGTATGAGCTGAGGCTTGTCAGCTGTGAAATCACCACCTGACACAGACTTGTAATTATCGCCATCACTTCATCACACACACTTGTCTCCCAATAGATGCAGATGAGTGTTTATGTGCCAAGCAGCTGTTGCATCATTTACATTCAGATCCCAAGATGCCTTTGTTGAATGATGTACGACTGGGGTGATTCAGCTGGACCAGACTTACTGCCAGATCTATTTCATGGCATTTTTGCCATGGGATGTGACAGTTAGACTTGGTAATGTTGGCATGGTAAACATCTCCAATGTAGAATCCCCTATGAACAAATCTCATAATTTAGATCTGGTAATCTCATAATTATCTCTATATGATGATGTTAACCCTATGTTGTTGCTGGCTGGAAAGTTGCAATTTTCTTCAAGCAATAAATAAATAAAACATAGGCCTAATAGTTTATCAGACATTATAGTAATTAAAAGAGAGGTTCAGAATTTCAAACCAGGCAGTGTTGAATTTCTGATTCCCATATTTTAAAATTGTTCACAGCACAACCTCACCAATAACTTAAATGACGAGAAATGTATTGCTCTGCTGCAGCTTCTTGCTAGCCTTCAATACAATCCAACGAGGCACTTGTTTTCAGTTTCAAAAGCCGTTATAAATAATGTTTTTGATAAGGGGAAGTTCACAGCACAATCAAATACATCTAGAAATTGTCCACCCAAACAATGGTTCCAAACAGTGCTTTCATGCAGCTTTTATTTGGCTTTTAAGATAACATATTGCTTTGTATACATCCAAACCATTCAGCTGCTTACTCGGCTAGTGCTGTGTTCACGTGAACTTGGACTTTGAAATTTTGTAAACTTTTGACCTGCGACACCTTTGCATTCACAGTGTCAACTCAAGAAAAATGGATGTGCTTTTCTTTTGTACTCTCCATGGAGGAAAATTCAGAGTTTCTTCTTCTTGTGAGCATTTATTTATCCTGAATTCACACCGTGAACGCCATGGTGTCACAGGTCAAAAGTTTACAAGATGGAAATTTCAATTTACAAGTCGAGGTGAATGCAGCATTAGCCGAGTTAGCAGCAAAAGGATGCGGCAAGGCAATGTACAATCGTAAATGCTAAAAACAGCTTGTGAGAAAGAACTATTTGAAACCATTTATTGGGTGGACAGACATGTTTGACTGTGCTGTGAGTTTGTGTCTGTGTGATAAAGTTTAAAATGTTTTTGGGGACAAAAACAAGTACCCTTTTGTACCCTCTTGAAAGCTAGCAAGATGCTGCATCAAAGTGGTAAGTTTCTCATGAATAAGCTATAGCTAGCTATGTATGGTTATAAATGATGGGTATCAAGGTTTTAATTCACCCCGGTTTGAAAGTACTAAACCTATGCTTTGAAGATTTTGTATCAGTTATTCTGTATGTTTTCAGACAGTTTTGGCAGTTGCTGAGACAGAGTAGCTGTATGTGCAGATGAGCATACCCTAAATTTCAATGAGTGTCCCCGTTCCCCATCCTGCATCTCAGAATAATGGCCTATTTTCCCCTTTTAATGTCTAAAATATCCCATTTTGCCACTCGTGCCACATTGTGATGCCTCTGCCATGTGTTGCTGCTTTCCTCTTCTTCCCACAACATTTTTGACACTCTGCCACCTCCCTCTTTCTCTCTCTCTGCCTCCCCATATCTTACTCCCCCACTTCACCACCTCTAATCAGCACCTTTGCCTATTTCCTTTCCTCCCTTTCATGTCCCATTTCTCCATATATTTCCATGTATGATTATGTTATGATGAAACGTCTTTAGAGGTAAATATTTTATTTTGATTGAGCCCAAGGCTCAATCAAAACATGTACAAATTGTGCTTGACACCTTTTTATTTAATCAATTCATCCAGTCTTCCCACGAGCGCTCACACATATCATGGCTGTCTCTATGACATCTCCATGACAACAACAGCCAGTGAGATCGCAGCTGGAGCTCAGAGGAAGATGGAGATTGAGAGAAAGCACATGACACCTAAGCACAATTGGTTTTGGATGATCTGTAAATTTGTATTGTATTGATTATCAATATTCCTTATTGATAATCATTGGAATCCTCATGAAATAGTCAGCATAAACCCTGACATAAAACTTAAATGCAGGCTAAAATAATTTTATGATGACTTACTGATATCCTTTTGAGTTGGTGAATTTTTCATTCATGAGAGTCTTCCATGTGAAAGAACTCCTTCAAATTAAATTCATACCTTGTTATGTCATCATCTTCGCCAAATTAGCATAAACCTGCAGGCTTCATATGTAAATGTCCATGTTTGATCTTGATTAGCAGGCATTTATAGCTCTGGATGAGACGCTCACGCTCTCTGATGGTAGGGACTTTTTTTTTTATACGGATTGAATGTGACATGTAATAAATTACAGTGAAGATCCACATGAGTATGATGAAATAGATATTCAATCTGGAGGCAATTAGTTATACAGACAGAAATAAATGCAGCTAAGTATTTTAGGATCATTGACTTATCTTCACATACGTGGCTCTGGGAACCGCAACATAATGAATGGCCAACAGGATCTTTGATATAAAGGCAGTGATTCAGACTTAGGGTGCCTGTAGAAGATGATACAGAATATTAGACAGCACTGCGGTGTTTAGGATTTCTCTTGACAGCTTTGTAGAATGATTCACCGCTATTCAAAAGCAGCAGTAGCTCCCTCGTTTTGATCTATTTCTGTTTCTAAGTGAAAATGGTGCTGACACAGCTACATTAGCACCTGCTAGGGTTGTGTGTGTGTGTGTGTGTGTGTGTGTATGTGTGTGCGCGTGTGTGTGTGTTTGCCATTGGCCAGCACTAAATAAGACTTTTTCTTTAATCTATCTGGGCTCATTGCCAAGTCATCGTAGTATTGTTAATCAGCTTTGACTGTGCAGTTGGGGTTTTTATGGGGTTTTGAACTTGTGTACCTGCACATCATTCATTATTGAATTAATTTATTCAAGGATGCATCATGCAATATAATTTTGTCTCTGAAAAAGAAAAAATATAATTAATATCTCAGGTCCAAATGACTGAGCAAGCAGTTATGTAGCTTAAAGCACAGATTTACCTTCTGTTAGGGTGAATCCAGCCTTATATAGGTGTATAAATTGTAGATGTGTTAAAAATATCTACACGTGTGTGTAATCAGCCTACATTTTGCATTTCCTTTCTGGGTCCTCGCATTCTCCTGTAGCTGCAGACAGTCTTAGTGATGAACGCTCGCCACAGCCAAGTCAGCGCATCACATCATTACCCACCATTTATCTCTGCAGCACCAAATACCCAGCACAATGTCACCATCAGTGAAGTCCCTCAATTCCTAAGGGGAAATCCAATTTGTCATCCTGTTCTCCCCAAATCCATCTATTCCTCGCCCTCCTCCTCCTCCTTTGTGGTCCCTCAAACGCCTCTCACCTTTCCTCCCCCTTATCTCCCCCTAATGTTGCCATCAATAAAGTCTCTCAGCTCCTGAGGAGAAATCCAATTTGTCAGCTTGTTTCTCCCACATCAATCTGTTTCACCCTCTCTCTACTTCCGTTTTTTCTGTTCCGCTATCATCTTTCAGAGACTATTTCTTAAACTATGTCTTAAAAGGACTACAGGAGTATAATACTGTATACACATGTCTCTCTCTCTCTCTCTCTCTCTCTCTCTCTCTCTCTCTCTCTCTCTTTTTCTCATCCCTGTAGACAGGACAGATGATGAGCTGGAGATGACCATGGTGTGTCACAGGCCGGAGGGTCTTGAGCAATTAGAGGCCCAGACTAATTTCACCAAACAGGAGCTACAGATCCTCTACCGTGGTTTCAAGAATGTGAGCATCTTTCTTTCTTTGCTCTGACCCACTCATTTATTCTTTTCTGCAGCTCTCTATCTGTTATTAAAATGAACCTTAACACAGCTAATTAATTTTGCACAGGCACACAGTCTTCTACATCTACATTGCTCACTGATAAATTATGAGCATATTCTATGTTTTTCAGCAGTTGAGTTTAAAGGTTCTCACTCTCTTTTTGCATAGTGCACCTTTAGCTGATAGACAGCAAAAAAGTAACTACTGACTAATAATAATCAATTATATGAAGACAGAGAAGAACGAAGATATCGGTTGACAACATCAAGATTCATTAGTTATTATGCATTCTGTCCTACATAAGTAAAGTAAAGTAAGGTCTAAGTAAACTGTGTTAACTCTTCCACAAAACAAACTGCTGACCACTGACTTTAGTGATGGCTGTAGAGGAACCTTAATAAATCCCTGATGAGAAAAAAAAGCTGTTTAATAAGCAGCATGTTGTTTTCCACAGGAGTGTCCAAGCGGAGTGGTCAATGAGGAGACGTTTAAACACATCTACGCACAGTTCTTCCCCCACGGAGGTAAAATGCAATACTGCAGAATCTCCTTCACTGGTGTTAAACAAACTTTTTAAGATCACCAGACTTGTAAATTTGTTGTTTGTTCACTTTTATTGCAGATGCAAGCATGTATGCGCATTATCTTTTCAATGCATTTGACACTACAAACAATGGATCCATTAAGTTTGAGGTAAAAAAAACATTCATCCAAAACAGTCATTCTCCCTTTTAATGCCAGATTATTCAGTTTCTCCTCATTATATTTTTCTATTAACTCTGGTACTGTAAATTTCTTTAAATGTTTTGGTGCTTGTTGCCCTCTCCCTCTTTTTTACCTTGTATCACTGACAGGACTTTGTGATGGGGTTGTCTACACTGCTGCGGGGGACACTGAGGGAAAAACTGGAGTGGACTTTTCACCTTTATGACATTAACAGAGATGGCTATATAAACAGAGAGGTCAGAATGCACGCTTCTCAATTGACCATGTTTTGTGTGAAATCAATAGAAAAGAAGTTCATTAAAGAACACCAGTGCCTGAAAACATTGTTTGATCCATTTCATATTCTTCAGCTCCTATCCTTTGGCAACTGTAAACTCAGTTCCTTTAAAAATTCATTTCCTGCCTACTGCAAGTCATATTCCAAACAGCAGTGTGATATAAGGCTGCAGGTGTTGTGCTATAATTTATAAGGGTTGTGTGTTCAATGCAATAGCTGCTCAGATCGATGTGATGAGATTGTGGCTCTGTTTTCTTTTATTGGTGTGTAAGTATTAGTATTGGCCAACCACAGATATATTGGAATAGGTACAGATGTTGGCTGAAATACAAGAAAACATATATTGCAGTACAAAGTACATATTGCTGTAAAAAGTCCTTTAGATGATTTAAGAAATAATGTTATATAGTTTCTATAGTTTGTCCAGCAGACTCCATTCTTTACAATACCTTTTATAGTCATGAGTTAGCAGTGCAGCAAGTCACAGCCGAGCTGATGGTGGTGCAGCTTGTGCTAAGAAGTTAAGAAGTTTATTGTTTAGCTGTAAAATACCAAGCTTCCAATATACATCTCTATTACAAAATTTTTGCTTAGCAAATTGTAGAATTGCTATAGATGGGTTTTTATGTATAAAAATTATTGGTCAATATATTGCTATTGGATGTTTTTCACTTCCAAATATCAGTTTGTTTACATGATTATATGTAATGTGAACATGTTGTGATAGAACAAGAGAGTCCTAAACAACTTTCCCCATGAGGACAATAATCTTACTTGATCTAAAGTGTGCTTCTCACGACAATGTGAATCTTTTGCTTTTTCAGGAGATGACTGAGATTGTGAGGGCCATCTATGACATGATGGGCAAGTACACCTACCCTGCAATTAAAGGAGACGTCCCACAGCAACATGTGGATGCATTTTTTCAGGTTAATTCACTAATGCATAACATACACTATAAGATAAGATAAGATAAGATAAGATAAGATAATTTAAGATAAAAAGATTTAAGATAAAAAAAATACAATACTGTGTCATAGCACAGAATTGCATACTATAAAGGCCAATATTAAAACATTAAAAGATGCTTTCAGCCTAAATTTAAATCTCATTATGTTTAAACAGTAGGAGGTAAAACAACCAGCGTCTCTCTTATCACACCCCAGTAACTTCTGTAGTGGATGTTTCTGCTTTTACCAAGTTACAAGCTTTGTGCTAATGCTATATCTGTTTTCCCTACGGGCAATTGCGGTTTTGCAATTATGCAAATGAACCATTTTCAGTAAATATTGCAAGAGTGTAGTATCTAGACTTGCTGCCAAACTGCTACCACAGAAAATATCTGGCCACGTTTTGCTCAATTTACTGCAGCCTAATGAAGTCACTTGTCTATGTGAAGATCACTGCAGTGAGGTTGCACATTTCCATAATGCCAGTGTGATTAAATACCTCCTGAAATTAATTTAGATTATGTTCTGTGACATTTTGTTTTCCCACAGAAAATGGACAAAAACAAAGATGGAGTCGTGACTTTGGAGGAGTTCATTATAGCGTGCCAGGAGGTACGTGTTGTTCTGCATCTGTGGCTCCCTTCATTCTGACCTGCTGGATAAATGAGCATGCCCGTGTGATTGCATGTACACAAGCACACGCACACACACACACACACACACACACACAAATTATTCTCCAATTACACAGGAGACTCGAGACCCTTGATTGTCAGCTTCTTTTACACAACCTTGTACTGCTCCCTTGGATTTAATTGTCTACCATGCAGAGCAAGGATAAGATTCCCTGCAATTTCAACACGTTTAGTAGGCAGTAACAGTGGGAAATATTGGAAAGAAACAGATCTCTAACATTTATGCATTTACTTACAGTTGTTACTTAATGTTATCATCTCAGCTGCTGATTACATGTATTACTAGACAAGAAATATGCGGTGTATATGTAAGAATAAGTAAATATACGCAAATATTTACGAGCTAAAATTTAAATGTAAGCATGTCTAAACAGATTTTTATATATATGTGGAAATATACAGTAAACAGAAGCACTGTTATAAAATATATATATATATAAAAAAATGATAATAAATAACACATATGGTGTGAAACAGTGGAACAATTATGAAAATCCAAATATAGCAATGTGTGCAATTAAGAAAACATATGTGTTGATTTATAACACTGTGCATGAAGTGCAAAAGTGCATTTTTTTTCATTCTCAAGTCCACAGGAGGCTATGCAAATATATGCATAAAGCGTGGTATGTAGAAAGGCATTTTACAATAATAAACTATGAACAGAGTATGCAAAAATTAACAAATGCAAGATTTTCAGAGAGGTGTGGAAACGGTTGGTGCTTGCTGGCTCTGTAGAATTGATAAGAACAAAGGAAGGTCATATCTTGGAGCTGCCATCTTTATGCACCTGTTAAATACAGGACTTGCATATCTGCATCAATATCTCTTAATTCTTTTTCTTGCTCTCCTCGCAGGATGAAATCATGATGAGATCCATGCAGCTGTTTGAAAATGTGATGTAGGCCAAGAGAAGACGGAGACGGAGAGAGAGAGGACGAAGCGGAAAATGAGAGAGCTCGGTGTGTGTGCGTGTGTGTGGATGCATATGTGCAATACATCCAATCTCTCCTCCTCTTCCCATTTTGTCCAGCCCTGGTCTGGACACAGCCAGAATCCCCATTACGACTTGAATGAAGGGACGGGACCGGGAGGACGACTGATCACTCTTTTGAACTTGGATTATACTTTTAGCCTTCTCGTGGTGTCCTGCCACACAACACAACGTGACTCGTGTCAGACCTGGATCAAGGAACATTGCTCTCAGTCCTGTCTTGAAGATGGGCCTGTTAAAGATAGAGATACCCTTTCAGAAGGCTCCTCCCGACCAGCGAAGAGCTACAGTTCAACCAGCAGAACCCTTTCTTTTTCTGCCAAAAAAATGTCTTTTTTTTGCCAAAATTAAATGCATGCTTTAGCCAGAGGTTTTAAATTATCTCCAAATGTTTGTCAGAGGACTTTGGCTATAAGAACCTCGTTATTTATCTCATGCATCCGGCGGCTGACAGATATGACACACGCTCAAGTGTCATGTTTCGTTCTCACTGTTGCAATGACCCTGTACTTTTGTTTTGGCCTTGCTTGCTTGTCTAGAATGTCTGATGCTAGCTATGATGCAAAAGAAATGCAAAAAGAGTACATGTCCTGGGTGTTACATATAATGAGGTGGTGTGTGTGTATGCGCGTCTGTCTCTCTGTCTGTACCAAGGTTTTATCAGAAAGGACAAAAAAAAAAAGTTTTTATTCTATTATATTTTCACCTTCTGCTTTGCTTATTGTGGTCAAATAGATGTGCTGTCTAAAATCGAAAAATGCATTGTGGAAAGTGCGCATTAATTTTGAATTTCAAGTTGAAGTGCCCGTGAAACAAAGATGCTGTCATATGAATTAGTCAGGAAAAAGCTTGTTTATCATATAACCGACACATTGTTGTTGTTTTGTTTTGAGTTTTTTTTTTGTTGTTGTTGTTTTTTTTTGCACAAATGACCAATCAGGATCAACATAAACTTTATTGTCCACATTAAAAAAACTTGCCTTGGACATGCATAGCTGCTACATAAAGAGAGGACAACGGACCGAGGACAATGCATTTGTGTGACTGAGACATGTTGGCATGAGGGTCTTGCTCATATTCTTATCATAATGAGTCAGATGATGATAACTGGGCCAAACATTCTAAGAAAAATCCAGTTATGCTTTCACCTGGGAATGAGAGAATAATGGTATTGTAACAGATAAAAACATTTGTGTACAACAGACATTTGTACCACTAAAAGTTTCAGATAAAAAAAAAAATGAAATTGTCTTAAAGGGGAATACCACTGAATGTCAGCTTTGGAATGTGCTATGCTGATGCCATAAAGGACAGCTCTGTCTGTATTAGTGAACATTTGGTAATGCCTCCTGTATCCTCTGTGATATCACTCTGATGTACAGACATAGACAGAATAAAGAATCAAGGGTTATTTTCTTGTAGACCTTGCCATAATTGACATTTGGAACTACGACAGTAATACAAAACTCAACTGGATGTAGTTCAGTACAAAAATGACATGAAAATGTCATTTCAGTTCTGTGATTAATCTCAAAATTCTGAGAATAACATCAAAATTCAGAGTCAGACTTTCTGAAATTGAATTCAGTATTATGAATTATAAATAAATTGTATCACATAGCCCCAAGCCTCCACATTTCTTCAAATTTCAGACACTACAAATTCATTCACAGTTTCATCTGCTACTATCAGTGGAGCAGATACATCAGTATGACATCACAGAGTCTTGGTTTCCTGATTTATTGTTTTGGAATAGAGTTGTTGAGTCTCACAAATACCAATTAAATGATTCTAAGCCATACAAATTACTATGTGAATTCTTAAACTCAGTTGTGTTCAGTTTATAGATTTTTTTTTTGTGCATACAAATGTGCATGTCTGTGACTGACTGTGGTTTTAGGCCTTCAAAGTATGTACATCAGCTCTTAAATAAGCAAACACTGCAAGCATTACCATACACATTAGCTTTGCCTGCAACAGAGATCCAAGTGGGATCAAACTGCTACCAATTGGTCTTTTTCACAGCAGCCATTTTGACATGAAATAGTAGGTAAACACAGGTGTTGCTAATCGTCTCAATTAAGGTTCTGTTCTATTGAGGTACAGAGCCTTAATTTCTATAGAAAAGTATGTGAAATACGCTCCTCTCTCCTTTAGAATGTAGTTATTAGCAACTAAAAGGTTTGATCTGTTCTGAAAAGTCGAACACAAACAACAAAATACACACAAAAATGCACACATTCTTTTACAATTTGTTTTTGTTATTAAGGTTCTATACAGTGATTATGAAAATCTACATATATACATAATGTAGTTTTAGTGTTCGAAAGTGTTTTTAATGCAGCGTGTATAGTTATGAGTAGTAATGTGAAGTGTAGTAATGAATCTTGTCTGACATTATTTTTACATATTAGCTATAGTTTTTATTTTTTTCTGTTAACCTAGTTTCATGTTTTTAGGTATACTTTAGTTTGGTCAGGAGAGGAAAAGGGTGTATATCAACATACAGATAAAGAGTTGAGTCACAGCAAGGACAGTTCTGTGTCTCCGTTTCATACCCATGCTGAAAAATAAATGGTGTGGAACTGAGCTGTGAAGCCCAAAATTTGGTTACACATGGCATAATTTCACCATGTCATTGAGAAATATGTTGTCATATGTCCCAATCATACTCTCAGTCATGACTAATTGATGGTTTGGGGCAAAACCTCCTCTTATTCATTCTGTTCTGCATCATTTTTGCTTAGAGGACCATCGTGAAATGCTTTTCCCCTCATTTCTGTACAAAGGACACATGGATGCGTGCCTATATGCCTTGTAGTGTGCATCAGCCATGTGTTGCCAGTGTCATGGATGAGGTTTGGAGTTGCCATGGCAACCCCTGGATTCTGATTCCACATCCAGAATTTTGCACATATTGGCCAGTGATCAAGGAACGTATAAAGATCTTTATATGTACCGCTTTATAAGGTCCTTGCCAGTGATGAGGATATCTACTGCAGATTGAGGTTGCAAAAGATTTACTCCTATCATTATTTGTGAACAGCTTTTGAATTATTGTGGTATAAGAAAGGTTATTTTGAAGGCATAATAGATAAAAGCCTATTTCTTATTAGTAACTCATTAGTCTGAAATTAGAGTGTGTAGTCCCTTTCAAAAAAATTAGAGTTTGTAGTCAATTCAAAAACCTAAGAATGTAGGCTACTAATCACAATCTTAAATTGAATTAAAAAAAAATCCATGTAGCGAAATGCTTTGTATAGACATTGTTTCTGCTTGGTTATCCCTTTTTGAAACTACTGTAAGTGCCACACAACTTCATTTATATATGGTTGCTTTGGTCTGCCTTTGGACTTGTTATTTACTTTTGTATATTTAATTTTGGGAAATGTTGAGCATGTACATGCTCAGGCTTGCCTTCTTATAAAAATGTGTGGGTGCATTCAACATCTTGACACCTTTTACAGTGATTCAGATTATTTGTTTGAGAGTGAACAGTGACATCTAGCGGCGATACACATAAAGACAAACTATTTCTGTTGAGGTAAACTTTTCAATTTTCCAGCTGGATCAAGCCCACTGCCGCTTTCAGGTGGGCAACATATTTTCCTCTGGGAATGCACTTTTCTTCACTGCAAAAATACCCATCTTAATAAGTGATTTAGTCAAGTAGTACATGAGCAAATAAACTTGGTGATGGTGGGAAACAAAATTTCAGGACTCAACACCAAAAAGACTTGTTATTACAAATATACAAATTAACTAGTTATTAGTAATACATGAATTAATACATTTGTTAACGGGAAACTTTAGGATTCAACACCACATTTAAATGATTTCGTAGAAGTGCACTCTTTTGTACAGGGTGATTACACTCTGGCACAGTAGGTGGCGGTGTGGGCCTTTTACTCTGATTTACGACCCACCATTAAACAGAGAGGAAGAGAGTAGGCAAGACGTTAGTCGTGCTTAGTAGTAGGTAGTTGCTAGTTATTCTTGAAGAGGAGAGAGTCTGTCACCAGTTTTGTCGAAATAATGAACGGGTTAGACGAAGAACAAATGGCACCACAGACCTTTCTCTATGGTAAGATAATTTCTGTGTTTCTCGCGTCACTTCAGGCTACTTATCATTCTCTGTCATCGTATCATTGAGTTAATACCGCGTTACCTAGCTACTACCATCATTTATCTGCAGACTGTCATGGCCATGATGCGGAATTTGTCATTTTGTTTAAATTAAAGGGCGTTAAAAAACAAAGCGAAAGTAGACAAGTTGCATTCCTGACATTTACCGATATTTTAACATTCAAACTGCCCGGTGCCAGTGGACAGCATGGGTTCAGCTCAGTCTTGAATTGCTAAACACGTGTTTCATTATCAATATGGCGGCGCCCATGTTCTGAATTTCTCTGCAAAATGTTACTTTTGTGCGTTTTCTTTCAACGGGAACTTCCAGCCACTTTAAATGTCACCGCTTATTTGTAGTGCCTTGCTACCTTGTATGAAATGTGTGAAGTGACAGTTTTAGCTTAGCCAGCTGGTGGGAAACCGTATCTCAACGTGGGTTCATCCGCGTGCATGCGGACCTTAGCTGACCCCTTTCCCTGAGTTAATAAGAGTTCCCGTTACCTTTTCAGTACATTTCAGGAAATCTCTGCAAGCATCCTTTACCATTGCATTATGTCATCGTGACATTATAGTTAACTCACTGTTTTTATCTCTATATCTTTAAGTGGAAATCAATAAATATGTCTTTTTGATAATGTGTACCTTTCATTGACACTTATTTCATCCTAGCCTTGCCTCCATTTTTCTTGTCTGATTCTTTCGACATACTTAGACTTTTCATGTAATGCACAGGGGCATTGCATATACTATCTTGTACATCCAGGCATCACTTATTTTATCGTTTCCCGTTTTACGGTTGGGTCACAGCTTGATTTGACTGCAGTTCCATATTTTGAGATGAAATAACACTGAGTCAGATTGCACGGAAATAACTTGGATTTACTTGTTCTTACTTGATATGTTGTTAAAATTTTATATTGAAATGTGTCTAATGTCTGATCATTCTTAGTGTGTGTTTGCAAAGAGGTCAGTTATTTTAAACTTAAAGGGATTGTACCGTTAATTGTAGACCCTGCCAGGGTTTCCTCCCAGCAGTCAGTTTTTCAACTATCATTGAATTTTGAGAAGCATTACAGCATTATTCCGGATTGCGACAGTCAGGAAACTTGATATCCTTTCTTTGGTTATCAAGGAATTCCGCTACGCAGGAATATAACTGTAATGTAATACCTAATAGTTAAGGGAAGTCATGAAAAATGAATGCAATTTTATGTAAAGACAGCGCTAATACACCCCTAAGTACTACCCAGAAACAGTTATAAACATAATCTCATCGCTTTGCCAGTGCCTTTTAGATTTGATGCTTTTTCAATACACGGGAATTTAAGTTTTATACCATTTGATACCACTTTGATACCAATCAGTGTTTCCACGTGCTGTGGTTGCAGCAAGTTAGGAGTACATGTGTAGAACGCTTTCAGATCACCAGTTTGACTCATATCATTTCAGTGAAAAACTCCCACACAGAACTAGTACCCTGATTCTTTCACCTGACCTCAGTGAGGGGGATTTCCTCTGCCAAGGCCATGTGGAAATGTTCCCAGCATTAATCTGTTTGGCCCCCTCTTGTGTACATTTGAAATATAACACTTTATCCCCCAAGTAGTTCTTACCCTAGGTGGAACACACTGCAGTGACAAAAGTCAGTTTCCACTTCTGTAGTGTTTTAAATTGATGGGCTTAATCACTATGACTAATCAAGACAGATGTTACATGCTTCAACCCTGGAACTGCAGGCTCTGGCAGCATTTTGCTTCAATCAGTGAATTATTTTTTTTTCAACAGGGTGCGTACTGGAGTCTGGAAAGGAGGTTGTATTCAACCCTGAGGATGACGACTTTGAACATCAGCTAGATCTCAGGATGGTAAGTGTGCTGAGATCCATGGCACTCAGGGTGGCTAACACCTTTTTGGAAATTTATTAAATTAGAAATTCAGTGGTGAATTCAGTGGTGTTTAGATTTGGTGATTGGTGCTTAATTTCAAATTCATCTTGAAATTGTGTATTCATCTGTATAAGCAACAGCATTATGGGGCATTATGGTAACCGAGAGGTGTTAAAAGCAGACTGGTGGCCAGATAATTTCTAAAAACATTAAAGGATTTGTCAAGCTAGAGTGTCATAGTTTTAACTCGTGTTTAGACTAGAATTATAGTCAGCTGTCAATAAATACATCTAATCATTTTTTGCCTTCTTTAGGCTTGTGTGGATCCCAGCACCAAAGATGATCTTCACATGGTAGAGGTGGAAGGACAAGACACAGAGGGACAGAAAGTTAAAGCCGTGCTGGTTTCACTTAAGCCCTCTACCCTGCCTAGTGTGAGTAAACATAAGCTCTCTCAAGGTGTTCATGTACAGATGCATAAACATAAAAATTAAATTAAAAAAACATAAATTAGTCCATACACACAAACAGGGCCAGAGCTGTATTGATTCAGTCATCTCAGTCTTCTGATTTTTATTTATTTCTTGTTTTGGATTTTTTTATGCTGCCAGCCACTGGCATCTTTGAATTATGAATGTAACCCTTAAAGGCTATTCAAATAGAGGTTTTCAAAAGGAGGGTGTAATTGCACTCCATCACAACTGTTTCTTCACAAAATTCATACAGGTGCAATTTATTTCTTAAAGCTGTAGCATTTCAGCAAAAAATAAATCATAATCACATTAATTTTCACTGTAGATGTCATAACATCCTTTGTTACAGGACACAAGAGGGATTATAGATAAAGTGGTCTTAAATTTGTGTACCATAAGGGGACAGCAATACCACCGACATGAGAAAGACGCTGTAAATTGTCAACAATGGACTCATTTGTTTACAGTAAATTACAGCAATGCATTACAGTTAATTTGACAATGATATATTGATGTTCTAAACATGTCACATGTTGCAGTTAGACTTGAAATCAATAGATCCCTATTTTGCGCAAAGCATACTATTAGCTGTATTCATCCTATTGCATACTAATATGAGAGTTTGTTGCAGGTGTGTCTTGGTGGTTTCACCATCACCCCTCCAGCTGTGTTCCGTCTGAAGGCCGGAGCTGGACCAATCCACATCAGTGGGCAGCACCTTGTCAGTAAGTATTCATTACCACTGTCATAAGCCTTAGCAGAGGTCAGAGAGGCATTTGGTTAATACCTTAATTCAGAGTCTGTGGCCTCCTTTACACCTTGTATTACAATGCGATCTCTATATCCAGACACATTATCTGAATGATTACATCTGATGTTGAGAGCTGCATTTACACCTTGCAGTAAACCTGTTCTTGTCATCTGGATTCTGCTGCATTGTATTCAGATCTCAGTGGGCGGTCGCTCGATCAGGGTTTTGTTCATGTATTAATGTACTATATTAACCTGTCACAGTTTCACATCATCACGTGACGGGGTGCACACACAAAACACATGCAGCGTGCAAATACACACACACACACGGATATTGAATGCTCAGCGTTGCTATAAAACATTTTCAGTCTATGGGAAAACACTGTAGGCAGTTTGTTAGGCAGGTTCAACAACAAAAACAAGTACATTTTCTACTTACGGTCAAATTTATCTCCTTTTACATGTGGATGACATCAGACCGCATATGTAGAGATCAGATTGCATGCCGATCACAATGTGTTCTACATGCATTTACACCTTGTATTAACGTGGATTTTTCCTTATCTGCATAATGTATTTGGAAACAGATGTGCAGATTGATTTTCAGAATTATGACCGTTGTGAAACAGTTGTCAAATCAGACATAAAATCATGAGAGGCTTTTAATGTATACGGCACTACTTCATTTTATTCTAATTTGTGTTTCCCACTCAGAATGAGTGCCACTTAGACAGGAGCGTTGAATTTATTAATCAACTTGATAGTATGGCTTCAATAATAGAGAAAAACAAAAATTCAGTTTTGAGCCATGAGAGAATTGTCTAGGGAAAACTGTATGGAGGATTCCCAATAAGCTCCACTTAAAGCATGAAATACACAAATTAGACAAGAGGACAGTGTAACCGTAGTTTTGAGAAATCATAACTGACCTGCCATTTGATATCTGAAAGATAACTTTACGTTTTATTTTGTAATTGTGTGGTAATTGTTAGTGACTTTAAAACCTTACCTAAAATATCCATTGTTTTTTAATCAGTGATGGAAGCCGACCAGTCTTTTGATGAAGAAGATGATGAAGATGAAGAGGAGGAAGAAGCACTTAAAACCTCGAAGAAAAGACCTGCCTCCTCACCTGCCATCAAGTCCCAGGTTTGTTGTACAGACCTGAGTACTTTGAGTTTTTCAGTTGCAAATGAATTCATATTTAAATGACTACAACCCCCCCTTTTTTCTCCCTCACAGAAAAAAATGAAAATGGACATGGAGGAGGATGAAGATGATGAGGAGGATGATGATGATGAGTGAGTGTTGATCTTCGCCATTTACTCCATAGTTGAACTGATAAATTTGTAAAGTTTCATTTTTAATCTGGCTGGATTTTTTTTTTAGGGATGATGACGATGATGAGGATGATGATGACGAAGAGGAAGAGAGTGAGGAAGAGGAATCGCCTGTTAAGGCAAGACATTTTCTTTTACACAATATGGCAGACCCACATGGGGACTGATTATGAAATCTTGGGTCTAAATATCTTAAGAGAGCACCATCACATTATCCTTAAAATCCTTTAATCATTGCTTGAATATCTGCTTTCACTTTTTAGTTTTCAGCTCTTCCTCACTAACAGCCGACCTCTGTATATTATAGGCAAAAGTAACAACACCCAAAGCACAAGCCCAAAATGGGAAGAGTTCAAAACCCGGCACACCAGGCTCAAAGGAGGTAAGAATTTGATTGATTTGGCTTTTTGTTACTCTGATTAACTTGTGTACACACCGATAATGGCTAATGTGCCAGGAATCTTAAATGCCTGCAGCCTTTGTGTATTTGAGCTTGTATAAAATTTATCAAAGTGCTGAAGAGCAATCTGGTTGTCATTCTTGTGCTCACACATTTTTTACTCTTTACAGGCAAAAACCCCCAACAAGAAGGGTGATAAGTCACCCAAAACCCCACCAACTCCCAAGGCAGTCTTAACCATTCCTGAGATCAAAGCCAAGATGTTGGAGTCAATGAAGAAGGTTGGTGTCTTTTAGATCCCTTTTAACGCTGATTGGTTGCATTTTTGCCCTTTTTGACCCTTTTTCTCTAGTTGAAAAAGAAACTGTTTTGATGTGATTCGGGAAAATTGGATAAACATTTTCATTTCCCTTTCCCCATTGTTAACAGGGAGTAACACTGCCTAAAACCCAGCCCAAGTTTGAGAACTTTGCGAAGCACGGTTACAAAGTTTCAGACGCCAAGGTACGGTACTGGTTTATAGAACTTATAGAAGACATCCACTGTGTTGTAAGAAAACTGCAAACTACCATTCAGCATCTTAAGTTAAGTTTGGGTATTCATGAGGAAAATTTAATCCTGATCAGTCAGCTTAGAAAGCTCAATACTTTAGTTTTAAGTCATGTCTTAACATGAGTTTAAACTTTAGAGCTCCAAATTTCTTATAGGCATTAACATGTCGAGCATTATCAAGTAGTTGACACTAATTTTCAGTCCTCTGAAGTTTCAGTGACAGGACTGATTACAGTTAAACTTAGGTCACAGCTGTACTCACCCTATGAATGCAACTTTTCTTTTTGCATTTGCAAATCAGGATGTTTTAACTGTGCAGGTCTGACATTTCACAAATGATTTTACTTGCATTGTGAACTGGTGAGCCTTGAGTTTGATGAGATGAGCATTGGAGCATTGGATGAATGATGCATCTTGGCATTGCTGTACAACATTTTTAAAAGTTCCATCAAAGACTAATGGCGTTAAAAACACTATTCTTTGTGAGGAGGAGAAGGGAGAAAGAACTAAGAAGTTTAAAGAGGATATAATTGTGAGCATGTTGGAGCCAATTTTGAAATCTTCCTGTGCTGTTTTTTTTCTTCCCTCTTTAGGCTGTTATGGAGCTCTGGAAGTGGAGACAGACAGTGAAAGATGCTAAATAACAGCCCTGTTATCACTTTTTTGAAGTTCCCCGTTCAGCCCCATCCCTCCTTGAAAGCCTTCTGGAGTCTAACTCGGTGCCTCACACTTTTCCATTCATTCATCAAATCATCTAGTCCAGCTCCAACTGTCCTGCTGTATGAAAAGACTGTGGAGGAAGTGATGTGTGTATGAGGACAGTGCACTGTGGCCTTGCCCTGTCTTTGCACCACCGTCACCTCCTCAGGGTGGATGCTGGGGCATAGATACTATCACAGGTTTGATGGATAGACCTGGGAGAACCAGCTCGCAAATTTGCATTTTTGTAAATGTGTAAATAAAATCTTTGCTAGATTGTTGATGGCACCTGAGAAAATATGGAGGATATCTTCCCATGCTCTTACATTTTAATTGATAAGTTCACTTGGCCTCATGCAAATGTGTGTGCACTGATTGGAACATTCAATGGGCTTTAGTGCTAATGAGTGCTAAGCAGCCATGTATTCATACCCTGAACAGTTCAAGAAACTGTTTTCAACAGCCAGTGAAACATCAGCAGATGTTGATCAATGGTCATACCAGTTGTCAGTTTGGAAAAATTTGGTTGTAGCTCATATCCAGCCTTGGTTTACTTCACCACACCAGTTTGACTGTCAGACAGTAGCACAGCCATTTGATTACAAATTAAGGTGCTTATCAATGTTTTCATTGAGTCAGTTATTTCCTAGCACAAAACCTACGAGACCATTTGTGGACATTAACCATCACATGCATTTATTTTTCTGAAAACTTAATGCTTTTTGAATCGATCAAATTGTGGCAGATTCCTAAAATGAAGGTCCCAGATTGACATGAACATTGATTTCTTCTGCTTGTAGCACTAAAATGCCCATTTTCCTTTGTACCAGAACCCATTACATTAGTACATTAGTACATTCAACATTGTCCTGTTGTTTTGCATGCATTTTGCCGTCCAAAAGTCCAAATCAAACAACACTGTACTTTTTATCTCTCTCTAAAGCCAAGGAGCCTTTGCTTTGTCAGATAGGGGCTTTGCAGGTATGATGAATTCAGCAGTGTGGTTAAAAATAAATCCTGTGCTCAAGTGTAATGATCACAGTTTTTGTCCTCGTTCAACAACAGTTTAGATTCAAGATGTTCATGCATGAGGCCTGTTAATAGAGAAGACCATTCCATTTTCTCAAGAGGCTGTCCATTTAAATATGTTGGGTTGCTTGACAGACTGAATGCTTATGTGGATCATCTCCAATTGTTCTATAAACCTTGAGACTGCTATTTGAACCCATGTTGAATGCGAATATTTGATTTTTTTTTTCTCAGTCAAGTACTTATTTTTAATGTATGTGCAACTTACCATTTACTATTAAAATAAAGGTTCTTCTAGGATTAAAAAAAAAAATAAAGTCTCACCGCCAAATGTAATATTTCTTTGGCACACGGGGTGGCAGCTATGGTGACCTGAGGCCAGGTGTATAAAACTTGGCAGCAAATCATAAATAAAAAAAATTGTTCTTATACCCTATTAATTTCTATATGGTGCCATAAATGACTTGCTGCGCTGTACTGATGTTTTACATGTAATTACTGATTCACCTCATTCTTATCCAGTATGTAAAATGGTAAATAACAACTGACCACTTTGAAAAAGGCATGAAATGTACTTCCAAAGCAATTACTTGGGCTTAACCATCATGAACAACACATTAGAAAACAACAGCATGAAAATGAGAGATGAACAATCTCCAATCTTTTGAAAGTCATACAGTATTTCAGAAATGATGTCATCACTTCCACCTGCATAAAGGAAGGTTACAATAAATGATTGGCAAGACCTGATTCAGCAGTGATGATGCATTCAAGGAAAAATTATACAATCTCGACATTTATTTTCTTCAGTCACTCATAGATGCAATATGGGGTACAGAAGGACATTAAATTAGTGGTAATCATGTGATGCTCTTTGTCCCTTATATGAGGAGGTCAGACAGGATCAGTCACAATACAGTTCCCCTTCAGCTGGTAAGGACACTTTAGTCCTCTGGTTGAAGGAAAGTCTTGATACTCTTTTCACACCCTGTATATTAACCTTTGAAAACTATTTAAAATTGACGACTTTTTCCACACATTTTGTAAGTCTTTATAATATTGAAAACTACTTATATGAACAGTCTGCTAGTCTGTTCAAAGATTGATTAACCCTTAGATGTTGCCACAGTGGCCAAGTAACTAAACAGCCCTGCTGCAATTTATGTAGAATTTGTTTGACTGTGACAGTGTACAAACCTTTGCCTTGTGCTTTGACATAACGCATAAAGCCACTCTGTTTAGAAAATACTGGACACCCATGAATTCATTTTTTAACTGTATGGTGAATATTTTGTCCAGTCTGACACTTGACAACCTAATGTAGTGAATAATTAGAAAGTTTTGAAATCCAGGAAACAAGACTTTGATAAGTGTCTTTGACTAAAACAGATCCAGTAGATCGTCTGTCATTTTGAGATGACTAGCAGGTAAACACAGTTGTTACTTATGATGTTAATTAATTCTCTGTTCCATGTTAGTGTAGCGGAGTCTTTCTAGTGAGCCAGCATGAACAATTGCAGGATCCTGCAGAACCTTAATTAATATCATTAGTAACACCCGTGTTTACCCCTCCAGTTAATGTCATAATGGCTGCTGTGAAAAAGGTCTATTGGCCTGTACTTTTTCCACTGATATATGCCTGTATCTAAATTGGCCTCTGTTTTGTGTTTGTCTTAAATTAATCAGTAGTTGGTACACTGTTGAGTGGAATTTTTAACCCTTTAGTTTTGCTGTGTTAGGGTTTCTGTTACATGCTTATTATCATATTCCTCCAATTAATACGATTATTATAGTATGCCTAGCTCTAAGACAGGTGTCACAAGCATTACCACATACATTTTGCCTCCCTGAGTGTCTAATCTAAGAGTTTAGCAAAACACCTGAACAGGCAGAGAAACCACCTGTTCAGGTTTTTGAGGGTACCACTAATGGCATAATCAAAACAAGCCATGTGCTGCTGCTCTCTGATCAACCTACAGTGTAGATGAATTATGCATTTGTTGTAAATGTCAGCCTCATCACACAAGAGCCCCGGCGCCGGCCAGCTTGCCCTCCTCCTCCTCGGAGGTCCACGGCTGCAGGTTCTGCAGGACAAAGAGGGACGAGCGATGGATGTAGAGCGGGTCGGGAGGAACAGAGTCGCTTAGTGTTTTGTGGAGAGCGTCATGCTGGAGCTGCATCATCAACCTGTTGGCCTGCTGGCGCTCTGCTTCTCTCTCCTCTGCTGTTTGACGCCTAGCAGCATCCCAGGAATGGATGGGAGAAAGGAAATGGACATTAATAGGAATAATGAATACAGCCACAAGCGGAAATGGATGGTCTCCGGGCAAAATAGACTAATTTGTCCAAATATGAGAAAGCTAAGACATTTTGATTAATGCTGCAGTATTATTGTGAGCTTGCAGACATTTTACCAAGTGTCTCAAGGCGTTGCAGGTCTTCTGTCCTTGGCAATAAGGCTGACTTGGAAACTGTGATGTTCATTTTGTGCAAATATAAGCACCTTTTCCTGCTCATTAGCACTACACTGAAATATGAATTCTCAAACTTTCCGTGTTCAGTCTCTCCAACTATTTGTCACTGAAGCTCCCCAAAGTACAGTGGAAGTGAAAAACAAAGTAAGCATTTATAAATCAAGTCATTATAATGAGATTTAATAGGCATACAGTTGCTTGCTCTATGAATGGCCTATTGATTGATTGATGATAAGAATGGATGGACAGGTGGATGAATGGTAAAACGTTAATAGCACTGATATAACATGCACGTGCAGTCTCTTAAGCCCTGTGCACATTATGCTTTGCCCTGGGCTAAGACCTCCATTAGCCCTGAGTTCACAGTTGTTTTACATTGCAACTCTGAATGTGTGTGATATGACATCCCCACCCTTAGTCCAGAGCTTGCTGAACCCTGCTGCCCTGCTGTTGTCCAATCAAAACTGTGACGGATCAGGGATATCCCCGACTTTTCAGAGATATCCCCAAAAACTCTGGGTTAAGCTTTGCACTGTGAATCAAGGTGGTTTTTGATTTTCAATTGTGAATCCTTAACCCTGGTCTGGGTATGTGAATGTGAATTTAAGCTAAGAGCTGCAAGAGTGAAAAGGGCCTCAGAGACAATGTACCTTCCACATCAGTAAAACAGAGTAGAGACCTACTGGCTTTTTTCAGTGCCCTCGCTGACTTCAATGTTAGTGCTGTTAAAAGCACTATTTTATTTTTGCTGAACCACCTGGGATTTGAACTCACAGCCCTTCCCTGCAACGGTGCTTGACATTGTTCCACATCTACAGTTTCACCACTGTTCTGTATCTCACAGTATTACTTTACACATGCATATCTAGAAAAGCAGATGCCTTTGAGTGATATTTGGTGGAACTTAACATCAAAGAATAATATCAAAAAAATATATTTTGCTATCAAACAGAGCAGGCAGTGGAAAAATTATATATATATTTTGTTGTGGAGGTGAATCATTTATATTCCTTACACTCTCCCTCTGTCCCATCTTGCCCGTACCTCCACTTGGTCCTGCGGTTCTGAAACCAGGTTTTAACCTGGGCGTCGGTCATCTTCAGGGTTTTGGCAAGCGCTGCCCTCTCAGCACTGGCCAGATACTTCTGGCGAAAGAAGCGTTTCTCCAGTTCACAGAGCTGTATCCTGGAGAAAGAAGTGCGAGGCTTCTTCCTCTTTGGTGGTGTGCGGTTCTGGTAGGGATGACCAATCCGCCGAGCCACATGGGTGAAGGGTGTCAGAGCTGAGAGAGAGCAGAGCAGAGAGAGGTGCACAGACAGAAGAAAGTGAAAGGAATTCTACATATTTATAATTATAATCCATGGTATTCCTACATCTAATACTAGGGGATAGAAAGGCATAAACAAACAACCTCATGTTATATTAATTTCATTTTTTAATTCTTTTTATTTAAATCATTATTTCTGTCAACAATAGTAAAAAGACTAAGGACTACTCAAACAAAATGAATAAATCAATTGAATGTGTCAACCAGTGAACCAAGAACAACTCTCCTCATATTACTAGAGGAAACAGTAACTGAACTGAATATTGTCTTGAGCCATCATATTCCTACAGAGGGTCTCCATTAAGCAACAACTTCAATTTGTTTAAACTGCGATTTTTCCCCACAGGAAGCACTATTTGCAACACAGGCAACTTCATACATCATTTGCAAAGTAGCAAATATAAACAATTTTATTGATTTGTTATTCTATGGAAAGATTTAATAGATAGATAGATAGATAGATAGATAGTTTTTTTTTTCCTATGAATTTGTCTAAAACAGTCTTTCGTAGTCCGCCATGTGCTACTTTAAGTTTTCATTGAGTTTTTTTGTTTTTCTGCCTGATTTTTATAGCAATACATCATTCAAAGCTGGACTTTGGGGAGGCTTGATTTCCTCAGTCCGGCATAATTAAAAGGCTTACTTGAACATGAAAACACTTAGAAAATAAAACAATTAGAAAAAGCAGTTAAATGTTTTTGCCTCCCACCTCACTAGCCTATACAAACCTACTCATCAATACATCAGCTTGATTAGACTATCATGCTTTATATTATGCAGATCTCGGGCGTACGTAGAATTATTGTTTTTCTGACTGTTGCATCTCTGTCTTTCTTTTGCTAAAAGCCTAAAAGCATCACAATGCAAACTTTGGTATTTGATCTTTCCTGCAGAACTACATCACACCTATCTTTTTTCTTAAAATCAAATGGTGGCTAAAGTTAAATATGGTTCACTTCCACCAGCTTATAACGTTGTCCACCAATACCTGCAAATCTATCCTTTGCAAACCGCTGGCTGCCCTCCATCCAGGGGAGGATGCAGCTCAGTCCCGGCGGGGTCACAGCTGCGGCCAGCGGCCTCTGCGCCGGGACGCGCACCGGTCCCGCCGGGGACAGGGTCACGTCTATCCCATGTGACTTTGATTCCCCGTGCGGTGGTGCTGTGATGCTGCGCAAAGCCACATGGTAACTCTCTCCATCTGAGCAGTTCCCCGGATCAGAGCGGCACTTGCTGTTTTGAGAAACCAGTCTGTCTGTGCCGCCGAGAATCTGGTCAATGCCGAAAGGGATGGAAGCGGGTTGTGGATGGAGTTTGAGGCCCCCGGGGCTTCCGCTGCTGCTGGCCTTCATCTCAACTACTGACCTCTCCTCTGTCCTCTCATTCAGCCGACGGTGGGCGACAGAAGACTACAGAAAAAACAGCCATTGATGTAAAATATGGGCGCCTTCTTAAAGTTCAAGGCAGACTTTGTTTATCCCCCGGTCTCTTCTTCTTTCTTGTGTCTCTTCATCTTCTTCTTGCTTTGACCTCTCCATGCTGGTTTGATGCACAGTGGCTTCAGTAGCCGGCAAGATTGATCTTTATCTGGAGATGCAAAGATAGGAGTGTCTCTCTCTCTCTCTCTCTCTCTCTCTCTCTCTCTCTCTCTCTCTCTCTCTATTGTACTTTTATCATGTCTCTTACTTTCAGCACATCATTCTTCATGGCCAACTTTATTGGTCGTTCTTCATTTATGGTAATTGATCTGTATTCAATGTACCCTC
>OMLF01037845.1:0-12086 GCA_900302615.1 Holocentrus rufus | reverse complement strand
AATGTGTGTGTGTGTGTGTGTGTGTGTGTGTGTGTGTGTGTGTGTGTGTGTGTGTGCGAGCAAGAATGAAGGGGGGAGAGGGGGGAGAGAGAGAGAGAGAGAGAG
This sequence comes from Holocentrus rufus, assembly GCA_900302615.1. NCBI lineage: Eukaryota > Metazoa > Chordata > Actinopteri > Holocentriformes > Holocentridae > Holocentrus > Holocentrus rufus. The sequence continues at coordinate 11,981 of OMLF01037845.1, read as the reverse complement.
AGAGAGAGAGAGAGAGGCACTGTATTTTAATGAGATTACTTCTTTCACTTTCCAAGACGATGTTTTTAAAATTCAAGCAGCAGTGCAGGACTGAGAGTGACGATACTGTAAGTCATAAAGTTGAGAACGCTTAATCCCACCCGCTAGCGTATCTCCGTGAGCTTCTCATTATAAGGAATCAAAGATTAGAGACATCCAGCACCTCTGTACTGGTGGGCACACTCCTTTCCATCTTCCCTGAATAACACCTATTGATCCTCTTATTTCTTCCTGCTCAGTGGTCTTATTAGCCAGATCCCCGTGCTTCTCCCCGTCTGCCAACACATCACCTTTTAGGCGGGTGTCTGCTGTTTCCAGCTAGGCCTCCAGCATGTCCATTTGCTTCTGTTTTACTGATCTTATGGTTTTCGCTGTTTACCCCGCACCTCCTTGTTGTGCTATTGTTTATGTGCGGCTTGCATAAAGTTGCTCTAAGCTCGGTTCAGCATCTCCCTCTTCCTCTAACCCTCTGCTCCTCTGCTCAGAGCAGGATCAAAGCGTGTTTTGTCTGGAGAGTTCAACTCGATTCCTCGACGCGAACCCGCTCCGGTTTCATCATGCGCTCCACGTCAGACGCCGGCTGCATCTCAAAACACGGCCCTTCCCCTCCGCGTGATGGAGGAGCACTTAATGCCGTCGCTGGATAATGAACTAGGTCTGGGTGTGGACCACGTCTGTGCATTTGTGAGTGAGATGCTAAAGCTGGTCAAAGGCTGCTGGGTGAGCCTCCGGATCCTCAGACGGCTTCAGAGAGAGAGAGATGGTGCAATTCGCTGCAGCGGGGGCAGAGAGAGAGAAGTTATCGACACACCCACGTCCTTTGCAAAGTACACTTACCGCTCATTAGAATCGAAAACACAGCCGCCATCCAGACTGTGTCTTATCCCTCTCTTCATTAGAGCCCTGAGAGCGGGGATGAGGAGCTTCGCGACGAGCCACCAGCAACTACCGGCGCCTCATCACCGCGGAAAGGGGACAGGAGGCATTTATCTGCTTGGAAGAGCTCCATGGAGGGCAGCGTTAATGCTGCACCTCTGATTGTCTCGGCACTTCCTCTCCCGCTGAGTCTGACGGGTGGCCACCCGTGTCTTGATTTTATCACCGGTGCTCCCGCTTAGTCATCTGTAGTGCCTTCTCCAATCACCGTCTGAGATTGGACAGCTTGATACCGACTCCGTAATCAGATTGCTAGCCTCTTATGTTCAAGGGCCCCTGGAGTCCCAACCCGATGTTCTTGAGTTTATTTTTGACATGCGCTGGAAATCAAAATCAGGATTACACTGATATGGCTTTCTGAAGGCCAATGCTAATATTTTTTTACACACACACACACACACACACACACACACACACACACACACACACACATATATACACCCCTTGATAGTGCCTTGAATATCCTACGATGCCACACAGCTTTAAGACAAATTGTGAGAGCAAGATGCGTGATTCTAGAGTAACAATGTGCTGAATGTACTTGAAAGGTAAACTATGCAAATTGAGGGTTGATTGAGGAAAAGCCTTTTTAGACTCAACTGGCAAAAAAAAAAAAAAAAAAAAAAAAATGGGAAAAGCATGTAATTTATCAGGTGGTCAGGCCAACAACAAAAAAACATGTAGACCCAACCTTCAAATTTCATGCTTATTCCACATATTTTGTCACTGGTGTCTAAAGGATTCTCACTTCAATGTACTTTTAATTTATAGACAGGATTTGAGGAATTGAGTAATTTGACTAATGAGATAAACTGTCATTTCTCTTTACAATAATATGTGCAAAATTATTCATTAATGCAGCTTACTGCACAGTTAACACTAAAAGGATTTAATTTCTGATACGGCTTCTTTTTTTTTTTTTTGGTAAGAAGCAGAAGTCTTTAGAATGTGATTTTTACGTGGCTCCATACATTACAGAGGAAATGACTAATGTGAAAATGTCAATGTGTTAAATGGAGAACAGAAATCTTTTTTGTGTATTGACAAAATTCTCTGACTACATTAGTGATAATTCAACCGAATAAAAAACCTGAGTTATAAAAATTTTAAAAAAGGAGGAAAGAAAAAAAAAAGAAATCATAATTTCATTGCCGGTTTTCTAGACTGTTTTCCAGAGCTGTCAAGAAGGATCTTCCAGGCAGTGCACACCACTGACAGGCCTATCTCAGATATGTAATAACAAATGGTAATAATGGCCCAATATAGGCATAACACCAGTTTAAATAAAGAGGCACTTTCCTGTCTGTGAAGGTAATACCAGCTCAAAGTCTTGTATTTCCGACCCAATCCAGAAATGATGCGTCCCTACAAAAATCTTTTATTTTCGTGTCAAGTTGTTAGAATTTCCTTATTGATACATGCAGCTGAAAGTAGACTGTAGACTAGTTAAAAATGTAGCTATAAATATATTCTGTCTTTCAAAGATGATTTGTTCTGGGAATTTGAAAAATTGTTCCATGGAGTTCCCTCTATGTTCCTGAGTTTGTCAAAGACGTCTACTGGAACTCCCACCAAGTTTGTATTCATTTTACCTTGAGGGACCGGTTGCTGGGCTTAATGAGTAGGGTAGCAGGTCTTATATAAATCATTGATTAGAAGAAAACATGCTGGAGATCAATGTTTCCATATTGTATATATAGAGCATATTCTTTTTGGTCATTACACAAGAGGGACATCAAAAGTCAGAAGCAAACAGTTGGGTCCCAGCCGTTTGCCTCAAAGTTTCTTTGGATGCCTTGGCTTTAGAGTATGGCCTAGTTGGCAGCACTTCACTGACAGAAACAGGGTGCAGGGAATTGACCCGGCACGCCTTCGCTTCCCAATTTCACATTCACAGAGCAGTCTCCAATTTAGAACTCACACTTGAATCCAGACTTCATTTTTAAGGCCAGGATCCTTGTGATTTTGCAGTTCCAACCTAGTGATGTTCCGGACTGGGTGAATGCCATTTCGCTGTGCCCATAACATTTCCCATTACTTTTAACAATGATCTCCAGTGTCACGCTTTGAGAATGTCAGTCATTTCAGTTTGGATGTGCAATGTTAATAAAGTGTTGTAGCTTTTTCTTGTACTTCGTCTTGAATGTGTTGCATCATAGCTTCTACAGATTTCTGCATTCGTTTTTGATTAGTTGGTTTCTACCATCAGCTTCACTTTGAAGCTACAGTACTAAAAGCAAACGTGGTACTCCGATTGACATCTGAGCATTTTGAAAAATGCAAGGTAGAAGGCCTCTAAAACTCTGCTTAGGGAATTTGAAAACGCGTGGAATATTTCATAGCTCATTTACCTTCGTCTGTAAGTGTTTTCAGCTTTCTATCTGCTCTGACTTCCAGGGGAACTTTTCTCTGTCCTTCCAATCAAATTCTGCACAAGGCTAAAACACAAGCCAGCACTCATCTATTATACAAAACGACACAGGGAATCGACTGGAAACGCACGAAGCTATGGTACATCTTAAAAGAGACGGGGTGATTCAGGGTCATCTGCCATACAGCGGAAATGCACATGGAAGATGTGTTGCTCTGCCTACAGACAGTCAATTTGAAGAAGACTGCTAAATAATTTCTGCCCATTTTCATTTGATGTTCTGGCTCCCTTCATTTGAGATGGAAATCGTTCGAAACATTCGCACTCAAATAAAATCAATCTTTGATGTGGATCACAACATAGGTCTGGGCTTGCAAGCTTCGGCCCGACTTTGTTTTGATTCAGAACTTGACTCTTTGACTGCACCAGTCCCCGGGTTCTCTGAGAATAAACGTGGTGTTCCGCCACCGCTTCAAACTGCCTGAGGGACTCAGCATGTGGCAGATAAATTACAATGTTTAATCATATTTATTAAATCACATTGTATAAGAGTTGCAAAGGGAAATAAGCCGCTCCATTGAGGGGGTAGAGACGAAGCCTAATTCGCTTTTCATATGCTGAAAGAATAATAAGTAAGATCAGCGCTGAGAAAGGTGGCACTGAATCAACCTGATTGTAGAGCTGTACTGGATTTACAGTAGACGTCTATTTTAAATCACACCTTGTACACTGGGTTGGAAAATGAATGACAAATTTGATTGAAAGTAAAAACCTGCAACATGTTCATATCAAAAATGTCAGCCATTGACTGAACCTATATCCAGTTCATTTTACATTTCGTGGATCCATACGGTGGAGTCTGGGTTGAGTGCAGTTCTGAGATACTAAGCATCAAAGATTGAACACAGCTTACAAAACTGTTACACTCTTTCTATCTGTTTAAATATTTAAGACCAAAAGCTTCTATTTTTTACCGCACGAGTATGAAGTAGCATTCAAGGACCTAGAAAACGTGGATAATTCAATCATGATAAAAAAAGAAAGGAAAGGAAGAAAAAAAAACTGAAATACTTTACCATTCCAAGGCCAGAATTTGAACTAAATAAATCCATACACTATTTTCTACACAGAACCTGGTATTTGTAAAAAATAAAAAATAAATAAAATAAATAAATAAAAATACTGAGAACGTATGTACCTCCATATATACTTCATACCCAGTTTTTTTGTAGCAAGTTAAAGGTGGAATGACAAATAATAAAGTAAAAAGCATAATTTTCATGGCATTATTGTATTTCTAGTGTTTTACATAATAAGATGTCATCACAGCCAATTTCATTGTGATTTTGTACATTCCTATTTATCATATATTGAGGAAAAGCACTGTGTCACACCTCATACTGTCTCTTGATTGAGAAATCACTCACATAAATTGAACACCTGAGTAGTTCATAGTATCACAGCCACCACTGCTGAACAGACAAAGGAAACTCCCCAGCAACGAACACTTATATGGACGCAAAAAATTAAGGGTTCACATGTTAATATAACAACAAGGAAACAGTGAACATGCTGTCTATGACATGGATGATGAATTCACCATCTGGTCTAGTCAGTAACAAATATGTCACCTTGTTTTGACCTGTAATCCTGGAATAGAACTTGGAACTTGTCCAAATCAGATCAGTGGTATCTGAGATATCATGCATGATGAATGGACGGACACACTGGGCATATCTATCATCTTCTCCCTGGTTTCATCATGTGGGAAATCAGGTCCTACAGTACATCATAAAACACACTCTTAAAAGATGGTTTTAATGTAGTGTAAGTTTCAAAAAACTTCAAAAAAAAACTTATGAAAGTTTTTGCTCTGTCTGGAGAGACTCGTGTACAGCCCTATTTTGAAAGTTGAGAAAGTTGTGATGTACAACTTTGGCCATTAGTCTAGTATGAAATGCGGATCCTGTCAGGTAAGTTCATCTCCAGCTGTGGTCCTTGTCAAAACGACTCTTGGCCATGCAGAATGATGCAATATGACACAATATGAAAATCGCATTTTTGTCTCCCAAGTATGACAGAGCGCAATGGGAATGTACCAGCAATCCATCTGTTAAGGAGTCAGTCATTCAGAAAGGATGTCCTATCGGCGGTTTCACTCCACTTGAGACATAGAAACATACGATTAAATGGGTTCAACTGGATCTCTCCCTCTCTCTCTCTGACACACACACACACACAAAGAAATTCATGTGCCAGTCGGTGTAAAGATTCGGAGGAGGTCATGGCACACGGGAGCACCGGGAGAACTCGCTGCATCCCATCATGCCCACACATCCCCTCGCTGCACCAGATGATGGATGAGTCATTTCCCTCTTTCAATATTTATCACTCCGAGTGAAAAAAACACTTGAGGTGTGCAGCTGTTTGCAGGCCTAAACAGTCTGGACCTCATCCAGCTTCCCTAGCGAGGGACGACATCATATTTTCACAAAGCTTGATGTTGCAGTAGATTGAGATAATGAGACATATTTAGTGTTTGCTTTGGAAAAGCCAAGAGAGCAGTGGAGAAGAAGGAGCTGCAAAACACAGCGAGGCTGCTGTGGGCTTTTGAGGGCCAATACTATTATTTTGAAATGAAGCTGTCAGTCTCTTGAAATTTGGACATTTTAGGCCCAATAATTAAAAACCAATAATTGGAAGTACTCACTGTTTCCTCTTGATTTTATTCTTTTTGTGAATTAGTATTTAGAACATCATGGAACAATAAGGAAATACACATTCCTGTATTTTTATTCTGATGATATTCTCTCTGAGCATAAATCATGCATTTCAAGTACCACTTGTTTACTTATGTTTCTTTAAAAGCTTTTGGCTGTAGTTCCAAAATGGTGCCATCCTATGTGTGTACGTTCTTTGTTGGTGTGTTTTATAATGCTGACAGCTTTCTCAGGTATGGTAGACTTGAACTGCTACATATAAATATGGCAGTGAGAGCTCTAAACAGCACTAAATCACCAGGATAAGCTATGGAATCATTTCATATACTCACATCGTGTGTATATGGTGGTATAAAAACAAAAATAGTAATTAAAAAAATTTTTTTTCTCCTAACGGGATGATAATGTGGAATTTTTGTGAGTACATAGGAGGGCCTCTTTTCCTGTTTACATTCCATTTAAACTCTTCATTTCAACACTTCATTTGGATCTTCCCTAACCAAATTGGCAGTTTGCTCTCGCTTGCACCACCTCAACCAGAAAAGTGATCCAATTAGATGGTGCGCTTTGTAAATCGTCATCTCATGTTTCTGTGTGCTTGCCAGTGTAATTTGAAAAGGGAAAATGAAACTTTGTTTTTTCTTTGGGAGTCAGGGCAGAGAAATCATCAGTGCAGACAAGTAACAACTGCATTGAACAGGAAAAACAGTGATCAACAGTCTGCCCCAAAACTGGGCACATTGGAGAACAACTGAGCTTTCGATCTGCTGTCTGCAGGCTGCTGGCACATTCTCAGTTGTTCGTAAACTACAAACATACCTAAGTGGAACTTTTTGTAGATTAAGATGTGCTCGGAGAAGAATTTCCTGCATGCTACTGAATGAAGAATAAATAAATGAAGACTGCGTGATGTGAACCAGAGGATTTATTTTCAGTTTGTGAAAATGCAAGCTATGGCTAGACCACCTCATTACGCAGCATTTCACTGTGCAGTGCACCTGCATGAGTTAGCCCTATTTTGTCATGAAAATAGGTTAACAGTGGTTGGGGATGGGAAAAAATGTAATTTAATGTAAAGTTCAAATTTGGCCTATGATTTTCTTTTCAAGAGAGATAACCTAAGAGTACATTCAAAATGGTGGCAAATACTCAATAAATTTTTTTGATATTAATTAATTATACCCACCCCCCAAACCCATGTGTTCCGGGACCTCCTCCCGCCTCGTGACCCCCCAGTTCTCACATGCACTTTGTGTTCTGACACCTCCTTATTTACAAATTAAGCCCTGGACCAAGGTACTATATTTATTGGACTGTTCTGTATCTAACAACACATATTTATTGTATTGTCCTGTATTTATTTCTAACTGTTGGGAGAACACCGAAACAAATTCCTATCAGCACCAGCAGAAATGGCAATAAATGATTGAATATTGAATCTTGGATCTTTATGCAGCACTATTTACACATCTCTTCAAATCCAGCAGCTCACATTTTTTTAAGATAAAAAAAGTTCTGTCAAGTCCCGTTCCAGTCCATACGCATACAGCCAGGCTCATCTGCATAGTAACTAGAGTCAGCTTTGGTTGTTGCGGCCAATCTCAATAAGGCCTCAGCACTACTTGTTGTTTCGTTCGTTAAAGGAATATTCCAACATTTTGGGCAAAATACCCTTTTGCTGACTGACCCCAACTGAGACAAGACTTGAGGTCTATAGGAGTCGGTAGTCTTATTTACACAATTTATCATGTTTGTTACATGGTTATGAAATACAAGTCTTGGAATTTTTTTAAAGTGAGGGCTATTATAGGAGAATTGATCATCTATAGTTCCTACTATCTAGCTTCTCCTAAAACAATTTTTTTTTATTCCAAGTTGTGTAACTAAGACAGTTTCAGAGTTGCTCAAAAGTTTATTTTTTCACTTTGATGGAGATAGGCTAATGACTCCTGTTGACTTCAAGTCTTTATGCTAAGCTAAAATAAAATGCTACCCATAGGAACCGAAGCAGTGGACATACAGAGATGAAAATGTTATTGAACATCTTGTCTCAGTCTGGGTAAGTCAGTAAAAGTGTTTTTGCCCAAAATGGAGTATTGCTTTAAGGAGGAGGGAGGAGTGGGACAAACACCACAAAACCAACCATCACATCCTACAGGTAGTAGTGCAAACAGCGACAACAATGGAGGAGAAATTAATTCAATTAATACTGCTGGTGTGTGAATATCCATGTTTGTACCAGATGACATGCCCGGAATACCACAACATTAATCTGAAAAATAACACATGGAAGAAATGATCCGCATAGTTAGGAACTTGCAACAAATTAACCGTTATTTCCTCAAACATTCCGTATCATAGCAACCAGAGTGTTTCAGCTGAAAGACAAGCTGCTCTTCCAAAGCGCTCTCAAGCGCTCCCAGCTGAGCATTTTCAGAAGAGCGTCTCGTGTTTTCAGATGGAGAAAAAAAATGCTTTGGTGGACACAGCCCCTTACACATACAGGCCAATGGTCAAACCCAGCAGGAATCAGAGCAAACTGTTCCCACAGCTTTACTGGACGAACAGCCTCAGCACAGAACACTGAGAACCACTTAATCTCTACTTCATTAATTATATTTATAGCCTGTGTCAAGGAAAGTCACTGTGAGAGAGGCACCTGTGACTGATCAATTACTGTACAGCAAGGTAACCATAGGCACCAGGTGGGTAATTTAAGTGTAGGTGTGATGAATCACCTCAGGCACTTCCACTTGTCATATGACTCGTCACAAACCAATTAACCCAGTAAACCAACCAGCCAGAATCCCCCCCTTGCTACCACAGCAGCGTTTCACTTTCACTGACAACATTAGATTGCTTCATCAGGTTGATTGGAAATGGCACATCCGGCACTGATCTATGGTCTGCTCGGAAATTACTATTATCCTCAGTGGTCAGACTTTGTCATCAAACGGATGTTAGTGTTGCGTCAACGGGTGCCATGAGGAAAACAAACTTGGAGGCATCACAAATGGATGCAAAGTCAAGGGAATGAGATGAGCACTTCAGCACAACTTCAAACAGAGGTGTCTCTCTGATCGACATTTTGCCGCTTGGATGAGAAACTGGCCTGATGCAGTAAATGGAGTAAAGGCCAGTCAGCTATGAGCAAGACTGTTCAGGTGAATTTCTTCAGTATTTACCAAAGGAAAAATGCTCACAGGGTTTTTGTGACCAATACCACCCACCAATAATATCTGACTACAAGGTTTAGAAAAGCTAAACAAGATTTCGGTGGTGCTGCTTCAGGCCTGTAGGAAACAGATAAAAATGCCAAAGCAAATATAAAATTTCAAGAGTTTCAAGTAATAGTCTGACATTTATTTTCCAATGTACCCAGATTGAGACAAGACATTAGATACCATTTTTACTTCTGTACGTCCACTGGTTTGCTACCTATGATTAGCATTTTGTGTTAGCTTAGCATAAAGACTTGAAGTCTACAGGAGTCATTAGCCTAGCTCCATCAAAGAGAAAAAATAAATCATACAGCAACTCCAAATACACTGTGTAAATGAGACTCTTTTTTCTTTTCTTTTTCTCTTTCACTTCGACGAAGCTAGGCTACTGACTCTTGTTGACTTCAAGTGTTTATGCAAAGCAAAGACCAAATGCTACCCATAGGAACTGAAGCAGTGGATGTACAGAGATGAAGATGGTATCGAATGTCTTGTCTCAAAACACTGAAGTATTCCCTTCACCTAATCTACAGTGACCCATGAGGAAAAATGTCAACCAGAAGCGTTCATTATAATGTCACCCTGCTGCTTCCTGCCATATCAAATGTTGTCATCAAACCTGTTTCCAGTTTTTCTCCCTATTTTTCAAGTCAAGCAATAAAAGCCATGCGAGTAAAGGAAGGGATTAGGAAAAAATGGTACAAATCTCTCAAAGGATAAATCCAACATGAAAGAAACAACCGGAATTTTGCTAAGGAAGCATGAACATCCTTTAGTGCTGTATGTTCTGAGTCTCTGGCTGAGTAAGAAGTACCTTCGATCTTAAAATTGGCCTCATTATTTCTGTGCTCACACTTTCACTATGTATTTTGATGGCCTAATTTAATGCGATAACTGTTCTCAAGCTGCTGCAGCTCCGAGATCCGATGGCGAGTCCAAGAATAAAGGTCAAATTTGAATTAATGGAGTGGTGGTCAAGCCAAAGGAAAGTTTCCTGTGATGCATCCTCTCTCTCTCTCTCTCTCTCTCTCTCTCTCTCTCCCTCTCTGTTAAAAACCTTAAGGTGATAACAGCCTCTTGAGGAAATCCCATGAAATGAGATAAAGAGATATGTAGAGCTGCAGGGCTTCATTAGTTTCCTCTTAAGAGGGAAAGTGATATTAGAGATGAGAAGGGGTGAAGACCTACTGTACGTACTGCAGGAAATCAGACACCCAGATTCAAACTAGAAAAAAATACATTTTGCTTGGATTTAAGAATACTCAGGACACTATCATTGAGCAATTATGGAGCCATCCCTTGTATTTCATACCTGTTACACACAGAAATCCCTGCACAAATACAAATACAAAAGCCCTCCAACTTAAGTTTTGATACAAACTACGAAACCCTCTGAAGTCCCGGAGATGTCACTGTTGCAGTGACCCGGCCTGTCAGTCAGCCATCAGATAAAAGCCCAGACAAATTCCCCTCCCTGCCAGGCCTCTCTCTTGACCTTCACTGCAGTACAGAGGCCCTCCGGCCAAGGGATGCAATATTCTCTGTGGGTGCATATCAACTGCTAAGACCATTTTCAAAGGTCTTCCCACCCTGAGCTACCTCACCTGCAAACTACAAAGAACAGGCTTTTTCAATCACTGGTCTCAGATGCACTGGCCTTAGTATCCATAGCCCCTGGGCAGTCCTACACAGCACTGACCCCTGTGCTCAGCGGTGAGAGCAGTTCAAAGCAAAGCAGAGAGACACATACTTCTCTCTCACACTCGCAGAAACAACACACGTATACACATGTGCAAGAAAGCGGGAGCACGAGGCCATTCCTGAAGACGTCTTGATAGAGTAATTAGCTAAATTATAAATGGCGCTGACAGTTTTAGTCAAACACTTTCTCTTTGTTGATACGCGCTAATGATGATTTATGATCGTCGAGCATTAAAGTGCATGCAGCGATTCATCATCAGCCCTAAAAGCTGCAAGACTCACTAACTCTCAGATTATTAGATTAATATTTTATAGCAGTAATTAGGGCAAGCCGGGCTGGATAGGGAGTAAAGAATCACCTCCTGCTGGGACAGGAGAGCAAAAGTTACAGTTCCTGAAGACGGGCTGTATTTAGCTGTCACCAATATACAATTAACTTGAAGTAAAAATTCACCAGAAACACTTTTACAGGACATAGTTGAAGGGTTTGGGGTGTGGAAACACACAACTGAGCAATATTGCTTCTTTGCTTTGCAGAATGTCACATCCAAGCCATTGAGTTCTACTCAGTGACCTAAACTAAAAACTTCATGTAAGTCATTCTATTTTGACCATTTTTGAACTTTCAGTGTTTTAATTGCACAAGAGAGATGACTCTTATATGTTGTATACAGACCTCCCTGCCTCCGCCCCAAACTAATCACGCATACTTATATACATTACGCATCTTTCTCCTTTAATCTTGTTCATTTGCCATAATAATTATCCCTCATGCGCGGCCTTATGGGGCGCTAAAGCAGGATGACATGATGAGGTTGTTCTCTTTTATTCCTTCACTTCCCTGGTTTTTATGGCCTCATTAGGACTGTCCCAGGGGAGATCCCCGCTACACTGGCACACCGGGGGGAGAGAGAAAAAGGCAAATGAGAGAGAGTGAGTGAGAGTGAGTGAGACGGAAAGAGAGGAGGAGGAGGAGGAGGGGGAAAAAAGAAG
>OMLF01037842.1:0-11308 GCA_900302615.1 Holocentrus rufus | reverse complement strand
GATTTTTTCCCAATGTCACTATAAAAAAATGAGAATTTTTTATTTTGTGCATGCAGTTCTAAATTCTAAATCTCCTAAAGCTATATTGTAACAACAGCAACGTAATAATAAAACATAAACTTGGTTTATCTAACTAAAAGCAGTGTTTGCAAAGTGTTTTCCAGGAAAATGTAAAAATAGAAATAGTAACTGTATAAATACAAGATTGAAAAAAAAAAAATAGGAAAGGCGTTCAAGAAGAAAATTGCTTAAAATGGGCTGTTAGTTGCTTCTCTTCCAGTTGAATAATCAGTGCTTTCTCTTATCTTTCCTCCTCACAGATATTGCACTGTGCTGTAGGTAAGTTTCTCCCCTCCGCTGCTGTTTGATTACCATGTTAGACCCTCAGACTGGTTTGGTTTGGAGATGTTGGCCCCGACGGTGTTAATGTGATGAGGAGAGGCTGCGCCGGCTCACCGCGGTTCACAGTCTATTCTCTTCATTATGTGGGATTTGAAGCTAAAGCTAGCTGACCTTTCCCTCTGCAAACGGCTCCCTGCAGCTGCTGTCCACTGAGAGCACGCACACACACACACACACACACACACACACACACACACACAGACACAGACACAGCTCTTGGTTACTCTCTGCTGGACATTCTCAGACATTACACCAACATGCTTATGCAGTTTTATTATACAGTGCAAATCATTTGATTATATGTATCTAGTTTGTTTTCTAGTAAACACTTTTAGGTTTTTAACCATTTATAGTATCTTGTAACACACACACACACATGCATGCTAATTCATGTGCATGTTTAACTTGTGTAGCGCAGTGACAGGAGATTTGTCCTTCTCTTGTGTCTCGTGTCCCAGGAATCGTTCCTTCCTCTGTGGTCCTGACCGGGTTCCAGGTCATGTCCCGGGTCTTCCTCACCTGGGCCGTCACACACAGCGTCCGAGAGGTAACCTTGATTTTAATGGATCACCAAGATCACACACACACACACACACACACACTTGGGCTGTGAATCTTTGGCTTAGCAGTTAAATTTATGATTCACTAGTTGGTGATTCAATTTAAGAATAACCATTTAACTATTCAGTTTGATTTGAGTTCATTTCATTGATTTGATTCAGCGTCTTAAGCCAAATTTTTTTATCCATTAAATAAAAACATGCATTAATGTAAAACAATCCTGAAATGGAAAAAAATTAGACAACAGAATTACTTAAACACTATTTATTCTATTAAAAAAATGTTGCAGTGTTAGGTCCATCTTAGAGTCTGGGTAATCCCAAAGTATTCTTAATTTTTTTTAGCTGTGTTGTTATGAGTGACAAAACACATTAATAGTCACAGTGACGTATTATTTGCCTTGTTACTAGATTGAAGAGGAGTAAATGTGTAAGTAAAGGAAGATAGCCTTGCAGGAATCAGTGTGCCTAAAGTCAATATAGTAAATAACATGCATTTTAGGTTACATGCTGTGTGTGCTTATTTCTATGGCTGTTTTTGTGTGTTACATAAGTGAATGTGTGTATGTGTGTGGACATGCATGTGTTTGAGTGTGTTGATGTAATAAGGGGCTGTGGCTCATTCTCTCATAGTATTTGTATTGTAATTAACCCAATATCTCAGGAAAATGATGGTGTTTCTTTGTTCTGGAGTGTGATCTGATCTATGATAAACCAAACAGCATGGTTCTGCTGTGAAGTGCCTGCTGTAGATCTCCGCTAGTCCAGAGCAGCAGCGGCATGATGCTGGTCCATCCTCTTCTCTCTCCTTCTCCCATCATGCTTTGTGTCTGTTTTTCCAGGTGCAGAGCGAGGACAGCGTGCTTCTGTTCGTCACAGCCTGGACCATCACAGAGATCATCCGCTACTCTTTCTATACCTTCAGCCTGCTGAACCATCTGCCCTACCTCATCAAGTGGGCAAGGTAGGGACACACAGCTGAGAACATGCAGCATCAAAGGAGGCGACATTATGAGCTGACTGGTTTGGTAATTTGCTCCAGAGAAACACGGATTAACAATATGGCTGGGCAATATGGACAAAGTCAAATATCAAAATATTTTTTTTACCGAATACTGACATCAATATTCTGACAATATTGTGACTGTTGTTGCTATCATGAGATATTTACACATAATAGATTTTTAATAAACAATCATTAGTAATGTGGATATGATGGTAAAGCAGGGAGGAGCAAATAATAATAGATAATAATAGAATAGAATAACAGTCAAATAATTTCCAAAAATTGTTTTGCTTTATTGTAATGAAATCCCAGACCTGGTCTTATATCACAATATTAATATAATATTGATATATTACCCAGCACTAATTAATAATAATTTGAAAACGGCACTGAGGTAGCTAAGCATAAACATAATGTCAAAAGCTATAGGTTATTGCATGCATTAATAAAGTGTTTTCATTCCAATTAAATAGTGAAATGATACCACATTACTGTTATTTTAAAATATATACCCATCATGATTACAATACAGTAATTTCATGCCATTTCCAGCATGAAAGTCTACAGCAGTCTTTCTCCCTAATGTGTTTCATCTACATCTACAACCCAGGCAACAGTAGTTAAGTGCCTCCCTCCCTGTGGACGGGGGGGGGTCTTGCTTTGTTGCTAGGTAGCAAATGACTATTGCTTCAATATCTGCATTCCTCCTTGATTTTCAGTTTGCTTTGCGCCCTGAGAGACAGACAGATATATTGGTAGCTCACAGGCGTTCAACTCAGCAAAGTCTGCCAGAGTTTGCAGCATGGCAGCGATGACTAAGTGCCAGTCTCTGGGTCTGCAGAGCCAGTGAAGGAAGAAACAGAAGTTACCTCAGACACCATTTTCATATTCTTTTATGCATGTTTAGTCCCTTCAAAAACTTAATGACAAAGCAGGTAGAGACAAATAATAGAACAACTACAACAGTCTAATAAGGTCAGAAAATTGCATTCCTATGCAACTCTTATGCAACAACACTTATGCCTTATCATATGGCATCATTTTTTCTTACTTTGCTCTCCCTCCTCTGCTGGTCTCCCTCCTCCATGCTGCAGGTACACCTTTTTCATCGTGCTGTACCCGATGGGCGTGACCGGGGAGCTGCTGACCATCTATGCAGCGCTGCCGTACGTGCAGAAGACAGGCCTGTACTCTGTCACTCTCCCCAACAAGTACAACTTCTCCTTCGACTACCACGCCTTCCTCATCCTCACCATGATCTCCTACATCCCCCGTAAGCGCTTCAGCAACCCCTCATCCTTTTTACAGTGTAGACCATTTCACTGAATATTAATGGTCCAATCGGGAAACAAGCAGAAAGTCAGGTTCACTTTTTCAGTAAAAGCAGCTCAAGGTTTGTTTTTTTTTCAACAGATCTGGCAGTGACAAGTTTCCATTTATTTATATCGTTTTTGCTGGTATCTCATTTACTCACTCTTGGCAAGGCGACTTCATTTATAGCACATTTCATACACAAAAGTAATTCAAAGTGCTTTACAGTAAAAATAAAAAGTGCATCAGCAATACATAGTGCTTTGCAGAATAAAACAACAGGAAAATTTGCAGAAAAAAGAAGTATTAAAATAATAAATAAATAAAATAGAATATAATATAGATTCGGGGAGACTTAGGAAGTACAAGTACGTGTGCAGTTGCTATTTTATTGTTTGCTTCCTTGAAATAATCTATATATGCAATCATCTTGTCCAATTATGAAAAAGCTGGAAGGATGTGTCCCTTGTTGATACTGTTTTAGTTTGATGTAGAATTCAACCTTTATTGTTTACATTCTGCAGAAAAAAGGTAGGAATCTGTCAATTGGCTTACATGTGCTGCCATGAAAAACAGAGAATTAAAAAGATAAAAGAATGCACATTTACAATAAAACAATTTGAAACTACATTTACATAATAAAAACACATTTAAAACATCTACTGAAGTGCAAAATATGCAATAATGGTAAGAAGATGGTCAGAAATAAATAGGAGCTACAGTGCCATATGCTGAACAGAAACCTATTAATAACAAATTCGCCCTCCGTTCCCTCCTGCAGTCTTCCCTCAGCTCTACTTCCACATGATGCGGCAGAGGAAGAAGGTGCTGGGCCACGTGGAGGACTACAGCAAAGTGGAGTAAGCCGGACAGCCGCCAGACTGCCGCGACGCGAGGGAAGCGGAAAAAGAAACCAAACAACAACCAACAGAGGAGGACTCTTCCGAAACCAACACATAACCCGCCTGGCCTGTGAAGCCATGTCTGCTTGTTGAAACACGAAGCCCGACCAGTTTTCCAACTGCCAGAGTTCACCTGGCCGATGATAAAACGACCTGTTTTTTTGTTTATATGTTTTTTTTTTTTGTTAACTTAATTGTTTTTCCGGAAGTTGCCTGGGTTATATAGATGCTCACGTACTGCACAGTATGAACGGACTGATGTTTTTTTTGTTGTTTTGTTATTTATGAACCAACTTCAGTTAGTCTGTACTGGGAGAGCGTAAAGAAACTGTATTTTGAACGGGATACAGTTGAACTGCCCTCTGGTGGAGCGGTGAGCAGAACCTGGTCGCGACGTCGTTTCGACACTGTTTGAATTGAATGCACTGATACAATCGATAGCCTCGTCCTTAAACGGCACTGTAGAAGACAGATGATAGATTTTTCACCTAGCCGTGCCCCATCTTTTGTTCTCTGTTAACAGTAGGAAGAGTAACGTGTAGACCGCTGTAGGACCCAGGTCGTCTGCAGGGTTTGGATCTGTTCGTACAAACAGGGGTAGAGACGGCCTGTTAAGTTATTTGGACGTTTTTTTGCTAACCTTTTATTCCTCACCTGCCAAAAGGTTTGACTACATTCCCTGTTTAGTTCAATAAAGCTTTTTTTCATTCTGTGCTTGCATGGTTTTCTTTCCATTTTTTCCCTTTTAACACACAAGAGTTAGCTGTTGTGATTTGGTGTTGGGGATGTAGCTGTCACACCTCTCTCAGTTGCATTCCTCGTGATCTGAGTTGGTTTTCTAAGATAGCGAGTGTTGACCGTGAGTTGTTTCTGTTGGTTTTGTCGTTGCTGTTTTATGTTTAAGTGGTTTGTACATTGTATGGCTCCATGTAGCCAGTAGATGACAAGACAGACAAGTTTTTCTTTCACACAAGAAAGGTTATTTAATTTAAAATAATAATGCTCTCATTGCTTCTCTTATGATAGTTTTGACAAAGGAACAAAGTGCTGTCTATAGTATTTCAAATAGGTTGGCTATGGCAGAATAGGTTTTCTTCATTTATTTATTTGGCATCATGTTTTTGAATTATTTTAGCTCTGAAAGTATTTCACTTTGTAAAATATTGACATTTTTAAAAGGCATTGCTCATTCATACGAGGTGTCACCCTCCAACTTCAGCAGCCACAACTGCCCTTCTTGTTCTACAACTGTGATTATTAATCAGGTTTAAGTTTCAAGTGCTTGAAAATTGAAATGCTAATTCACTAGCCGCAATCTGTCCATGACATCAGAAAAGAAATGACTTGAAAACTGAAGTCAGCAAAAAAAAATAACAGACTCAAACGTACAGCAGTAATCTTGTTTAAAGTGCAAGAATTGCAAACTAACAAAATTTTTGAAAGCTTATATATTGGCAGCAGGAAAAAAATCTTCCACTGTAGCTTAGCTTATACATGAGTTGGATGTGTAACTTTATGGACGAGCATGTTACAAATACTAAGACAGTTGTGATATCACTGTAGATACCCGGGCAGGCAAAAAAAAAAAAATGGCAGTTTATAAATTCATTTGGAATATAAGTGCTGAAATGCTGCTCTGAAATGAAACATCACTTCCAAGTGATAAGACTTAAAAAGAAACTAACAGAAATTGGAGTGAATTGGATTAGTTTGCTTATAGTCATGCAGCTTCACTGTAATGTATGAAGACAGAGAAAGGAGTGAAGCATTTTGCCCTGATGTTGGAAACTACATATTGGTTGAGTAATGATCCCATATACTATTGATGTACATTCAATAAAGTCCTCTCAGTGCACTGGAATTGTTTTGGATTACATAAACTCAAATGGATCATGTTGTAGCTGTGACATGTTAGAGTCGTAAGTTTTGCTTCCATGTTTACTGGCCTCAACCTCGGCCTGCTCTGCGACAGCTTTAGTGCCCTAACCATGTTATTTAAATAGCAATGTCAGAAAATAGCATACATCAGCCTGCTGTCTGAGCAATTTGAACATGACTGTCCATCCTCACTTGTCTTAAGTTGCTAATTTTCTGCCTTCTATCATGTCTTTGAACTTGGTCTTGCACTCCTCTATTCCGTGCTCACCTGCAGAGGCGAGCAGGCAGTGGCTACAAACCTGTGAACGTGATGCCAAATCCAGCCTTTCTGCTCTGCTCCCCCCCCTCCTCCCCCATATATGAAGACATTGTTTGTCGCATGATCGGGATAGTTGTTGGGAATGTTTTGCAGGGCCAGGAGCTCATCGTAAAACTGCATGAGAGAGGAAATAATCTGGTTGCCGAGAATGATGAATGATGAGAATGATGACTTGTCACGACCAAATGAAAAAAGCATGTCACATATAACTCCAGAACTGGTTCTACCCAACAAAGATGAGCTTTTTGATACAAATGTTTTGCATGGGACCAGCAGACTTTGTACCAGTATGAATAGTTATATGACTATATATTTACAATAAACATATAACATGAGAAGCAAAATGTTTTTACTACTGTTACTTTTATTGACAAACCATAAATGCATGCATCACAGATCATATCAAGTGCAAGTTTTCTATTGCATACTTAATGTTAAAACAAAAGCACCATCCTCTCTCACAGTGGTCGTGTTTAACATTATACAACAACCAGAACCACATTTAAAATTGCTTTGCTATGCCTATATAGTCTGTATATAGTCGTAGCTGACTGTTGGGCAGATTAAAAGTGTTTTTAAACTTGATGGTCTAGACCTGCAGGCTTGCACTGCTGCAGAAAACAAGTCCACATAGAGGTAAGGTGGCTGCCATGATGGCACTGAAGGTCTTATCACAGCGACTGGTGAAAGTGTCCACAGATTCAGGGTAGATTGATGGTAGATTGGTGCCTGTAATTTTTATTGCGTGTCTGATAATTCTTGGAATTCTTGCCTTAATTGCCCCAATGCATGACTTCCATGCACCAATGCAGCTGCAGATGGGGACATTCTGTTATACCATTAAGCCGGGCCCCAGTACCTGAGGCCCATTAATCACACTTTGCTACACATCCAGACTCTGATCATACTGACCATGACCATATAGTGGGCTGCACACTTTTCAGCACGACCCTCCTGTTGCCCTCCTGTGCCACAGCCAAGCCTGCCAAGCCCATATCAGCAGCCTCATAGTCTGCAGGCTCATAGTGCTGATATTGGCAGGCCTGTGCTGTGGGAAGCCTGAAACTTGCAGCCTCCCAAGAACAAGCGCCAGACAGCTGGTAAGATGCTACTGCTGTTACTGCTAATCTGATCACATGATGGAGAAAGTGCTACATGCAACCAAAATGTGCCAAAACACTGGAAACAGCTGTACCCATTTCAGCCCCATGACGACGAGCTGAGTTGTCAAAACATTTAAAATGTGGTTGTGGCTGAGCGTGAGTGTGTCCATCAAACTGTGATTGTTATACATATGCACATAAAGGGTGTATGGCAATGTGTGTGTGTCATCACAGATCACTAGACTAATTGTAAAGCTCACTCTCCAACATCACAACACACCACCTTCTTCTTCGTATGAACAATACTTTATGTATCCTTAAATATCTGTAAAACACCTGTTATATTTTTATACTACTGTATTTCAGTGGATGTTAGTGATGTGTGTGTGTGTGTGAGAGAGAGAGAGAGGAGAGAGAGAGAGAGAGAGAACAAGTAAGACATTTATTGAGTAAGAGTAGCTGATCCTGTATGAGCACATATGCTCTTATTGCTGTTGCTAATGATTTTATTTGTTTGATAATGAGCTCCCAGAGGATTCAGCAATTTGCCTCTGTGATGTTAATGCAGCCACTCTTGCTACCTGAATAGCAGAGTAGGCCTCGATCTCTCTCTTCCTCTTTGTTATATCAATATTGGAATAAGAAAAAGGAGATTATGATCAAATCTACACTTCCATATCTTCTAAAATTTTATTTTTGTCACATTTAATATTATTTCATATATTCATTTATGCAGTATATCAGTTGCAATTAGTAGTTGGGACATCAGAAGCCAGATTGCTGAATTTATCTTTGATATTTGCCTCATTAAAAATATAGCAGCACCAAATGTGTGCAGGTTTGCTGGTCTGCTTTGAAGGTGTATTTAAAAACAATTTCTGAGGCCAACTCATGCACTGAAGCTGTGTAAACTTCTTTTATGTGTGCAGTAATGGTGTGCGTGAGGACCCATGGGAGCAGAGTTGTCCAGTGGCGTCCTTGTTGGTGTTTCTTTTGAGCATAAAGATCAGAAGTGGAGGGTGGCTTCTTGCCAATCTTGGCAGAGGTTGTGGATGTCGGCTCGGTCCAAACACCTTTCAGAACATGCAGAACCCTCATTCACAATTACAGCAGTTTGCCAACTCATGTAGATCAATCCTCTCAACCGCAGCTGGTCTGACACAAGAAATCAGAGTTGGGATGTTGTCCTACAGCATCCTGCTTTTCTTCACATCACTTGTGGGAGACACGTCCTCTGACTTTGCAGCTGCAGCTGTCATGGAAATAGGATTTGATAAGAATTTCCCTTGGTGACAACATCTGTGGCCAGCTTATTTAAACTAGCTTGGTCAGCTGTGGATTTCATTTCCTTTCTCTTTAGATGACTGATGCCACACAGTGATATTTGGAAGAGAGCCATTGACAACTGTCCTTTCCCCCCCAGTCGCTTCCCACAATCTTTTGTTGTGCGCCTCATTTTGCTTGTTTAAGAGATAATCTTGAAGATATACAGAGTCTTCTGTGGCCGCTTGCTTCACAAGAAGTTTCTCAACACCAGGCTGCCAATGTTCCTAAGGTCTGTTGTTCCTTGGGATCACATGAGTTTCTTTTAATATTCCTTCAACAACCACAGACACGTCTGTGCTGCAAGAGAGGACATTGGCTATTTTGTCTTGTGCAGTGATATAAACCCAGGAGAAGGAGGCCAGCAGGGTTGGCAGCTTCTGCATCAAATATCTGACTTTAGTTCCTGTTTTCTTTCTATCAGAAGATGGTGGAAAGTGATGTCTGGGCAATGAGCATCACAAGATACTGACTTTGTCTGTTGCTGACTTCCAGGGGACAACGACTTCTCTGCAGGCTTGGACTGCAGTTGTCTGTGATTGTCTTTACACACACACAAAAAAAAGAACACTAACAAGTTATACATGTAATATCTGATATCTAAGGAGAAGAGTGTATGAAATTATTGAAGATATACCTGTTTTTGTCGGAGTAGTTTGGAGTGTTTTTATATAGTTTTAGTGATATGTTTCGAAACCTCAAAAGCCTTTTTTCTTTTCACCATTTCTGTTTAGAAAACAGTTTCAAACTCATTTGTTTCTTTAATATGCAGCAGTAGTGCAGTATGCATATTAGTACTGTACATGTTTTTTTACTTTGTTTCCTGTGCTTTCTGTTTCAGGAGGATGGGGACTTTGCAACAGTTTCCTGCCAACCATTTCTCTACACCAACATGTAAAAATAAAATGTGTGAATGTATAGAGTGAGAGAGTCTCCTCTGACTATGTCATCAATAAATCCTGCCACTTTTTAAAACTTGCAGACAAAGAATGTCTCTGCCCTGAGCCATCCTCTTAGCTCTTTTATTTTTTGATGAGGTAGAAGGTCATCTTTCACACACATGAATCCCTTTGTATTTTGTTTCTGCAGAGTGAGACATTTGCTTATAACCTCAGTGAAGGCAATGTCATATTTATTCTGCAAACTGAATGTTGTTACCTGTGTCCCGAGGCTGTTTTCCTCTCAGTGCTCTGTAGTGCAAGGAGTGGAAAACAGCCGAGGAATGAAAAACAACTTGGTGCATTTTAATTCAAAATGCATGACAGCACAAGACCAGGGACATTGTCCTCTGCATGTCACATGAAAGAATCCTTATATACCACTGAAATAATCCTGTTATATGACCTGTTGTTCATTCAGTCAAAGGAAAATATCACACTGAAAATGAGGTTTAAAAATTATAGCTTCCATACTGGACCTTGTTTAGTATTTCAAATTAAGAGGGAACTTAAAGTAATTATGGAGGAACAATATGAAGTCTGAGTCGCGGATGTTGTGTTAGAGTAATGCTGCAGGAGCGTTTGACCCCTCAAAACAAAATCCTTTGACATATGCATAGCTACAAGATGATGTTTTTAGAGATGTGTGTGTGTGTGTGTATGTGTGAGTGTGTGTGCATGTATCAATATGTATATATATATATATATGGTGCAGTGATAGCCAACTGTTGCTGAGCCAGTTCATTCACCACTCAGATGATGGCAGTAGTGTCCTGTGCCAAGCCAATAGAGACTTTTGATCTTTCAAAATTACATTTATACACAATTTATTTTTGGATTCAGATTCAGATTCAGAAAACTTTATTGATCCCCACAGGGAAAGCCCTAACAATCCATACAAATGTATGTAGTTTGAATAAATGAAATAATTTTCCATCATTATCAAAAGAAAACAATGCTTATTCTAGGGAAAAAATGCCCATTTTGCATTTCTACATTCAGTTTGAGTGTTTAGAAGTCACCACTCATATATGCATGGTCTAAATTTTATTGCGATATCTTTATACCTCACAAAACAACATCAACAACAACAACAATATTTTTTTGTATCATAATAAATTCTGATCAATTAAATCATAGACTAGTGATACTGGACTATTTGTTTTGCTGGGGACCCACTGGAAATCCCTTAAGGATCCCTGTGGGTCCCTGGACCCTACTTTGAAAACCATTGCTATATATGGAGAGCATGTGGTTCAGATAATGAAGGCCAGCTGATAGGCTGAAGCTGATTGGTAATCTCAATTCCCCCTGCTGTGATAACCCACTGGATTTCAGGATGTTCTGATTCTGGCACGAAGGAAGATTATCTGTATTTCAAGTAAGTTTATAGGGAAAGCCGGTGAAGCCATATTTAGTGGTGTTATGGCTTGTGAAAATGAAGCCCTGATCCATGTGAGACAGAAGCTCAATTTTGTCTGTGGTCACGCATTTTGGGGGAAGGGGTGATGAGATTTAGATGCCCCCTTATTTTCCAACAAGAGATAGGCTTGTGTGTGTCTATCT
>OMLF01037831.1:14830-26340 GCA_900302615.1 Holocentrus rufus | reverse complement strand
ATCTTCATCGTCATCTTCACACTGAATTTTTCAGGTTTATGCCGGCGTAAATTCTCTGCAGAGACAGCTTAGAGTCACACAAAGGACAAAAAACAACCATAAAATTACCCCAAACAGCTCATGCAGTTCTGAAGCCAAACTACTGCACCGTGGATCCAAAAAATCCAGTATTTACCTAATTATGCCCTAGATTTTCTGCACTTGTTCAACACTGCTGCGTAGTCAGCACTGTGCTGCTGGAAATACTGTAACTGTAAATAGAGCACGCTCCAACGACCCAATAAAGTAGTAAATACAAAGTAGAAAGTCGAATTTTACGCAATAGTTAACATGCTGAGATGAAAAGTTTTTAGTTTGTGTTGAAGAAATTGGGGTGGGGGGGGTAAAAAAAACTTTTAGCCAATAAAAAATAAAAACTTTTAAAATAAACAAACAAAAACAATAATCAGAAAAAGCTACTTCTGTTTCAGGGACCAATTTGTTTTTTTCTAACAGTACTTGAATTCCATATTCATTCAGAGACATTCAAAATCCCTTCAAGAAATAAAGTTTCCTGAAGCGTAAATAAAAAAGTTCTGTTAGAGTCAGTTCATCCTGTGTATTGCCACTGAAATGTATTCTAGACTATTTAAAACTTGCCCCGAATCCTGAGATCTTACCATGGCCAAGTACCATGAAAATCACTTTATAAATACAATGCATTATCATTATTATTACCATGCAATAAAAAATGTGTAACGGAAACCTCAGAACACAGTGGGGCTTGTAAACAGCCCCTTAACAGAGCGTTCAGTCTTCAGCTCAAGCATCCCCTCACTCCATTCCAGCATCATATATAATACATCCTGTCAGATGGGACCAATTCTCTTTCTGATTCCCCGGAGGTCAAAGTTCACCCGGCCATCACCACAACAACCTCTGTGAAGAGCTGAATCTGTTTTGTCCCTCTCCCTGTAACCTCCCCTGTCCCACAATGCCCCTCTCTGTTTCACCCCGAGCAACAGCTGCTGGGTGCCTTCATCTTCATCCTTATTGAGAGGAAATGAGTCATCAGGAGACGTTTAACCCCGTGACCTCACTGTCGCTCACGGGCCTATGAAGCAGCACCGGCCACCATGGTGTTTACATCGTTCTTTACTGCAGCGAGGACAAAATCGTACCTGTCTTTCCGTATTGGTTAAAAAGTTATGAGGCAGCGCTGGGCCAGAAAGAGTTAACACAAATTAGAATTAGACAGAAAAGCATTTACAAATCTTTTGCTCTCAGCCAAACAGATTTCTCCATTTTTTTTTTATTCAAAGCATCCAGGGAAGGCCTGCAACAGCAGCAGAGATGCTATCATTCTCCAAAGCAGCTGAACCAGCTACCCATATAATACCACCAGCGTGGCGGTTTACTTAAAGCATTAAACAGGGATGATATATCAGCGAGAAAACTAAAGCCTGTTTAAGTGTTTGACTGAGAAGCTCCTGAAACCATAGCGATGTCGGGCTTTGAGAGTAAACACAATTTGGTGAAGAAATGAAGGATTTAGTCTCACCTGTGTAAACAGATGAGGGGAATGAGGGAGGACGCAGGAGACAGAGAGGGAGGGAAATTGCAGGTGACATGCAGAGACAGTTGCACAGCCTCAGAAACACGTTTAATCAAACAGAAAATTGGAGCCGGATTGCCAAGCTGCAAAAAGTGGGAATTAATCCGTGCCTAGATATTATCTGTCTTCTTTGATGTATTTCCCTCACCTTTCCTTCCACTGCTCAAAATACCTCGGCCAACACATGAGGAAGGACTTATAACAGTGTGTAGCATCCACGGTGTTGTCATTCATCAATGGATTTGCTCAGTCAAAGGTCATTTTCTTAACGGCCAAGTCAAAAACAAGTAATAGTCAACCTATTTTTATTAAAGTGTATGACTACAGGTGCTGAAGTTATTTCAGTTGATAATCATTCATGGAGATGCATCCTCTGCAGTGATTTTTAGTCCTTTTATTGATGCAAAGCACATCATTTTACTCTTTATCTTGTTCTTTATGTAAATCTTCTGGCCAAAAGATTCTCTCTGATCCCAATCTCAATTAGACAAATATTTATTGTCTGGAAAAATTAGGTTTATTCCTCATTATTTCTTGCTTCTGGGAACTTAAGCTTATTAAGCTTATTAAAATGCTGCACTCATTGTACATTGCTCTGGATAAGAGTGTCAGATAAATGCCTAAAATGTTAATGTAATTAATACTCGCTCAGGATGAATTTGTAGGGCCAAGAAGGCTCCCGGATGCCTTGTGTGTGCAGCTGGTTAGTGTGTGTGATACAGCATGAAACATGCAGCAGTGCTGTATGTGCACTATGCTAACAGCATGTGTCGACCCATGGGTCATGTTTAATTGCATAATCCAAGATGTGTGTGTCAGTAAAATATATTTGCGTGTGTAACATATGCGCATACACACACAGGCAGGCGGGCATGATGTCAGAGGGAATTCAGAGGACGAGGAGAGGGGAAACTAAAGAGGAGTGTCAATTCTGCTTTTATCAATAGTTCACAGAATAGAGAGTTCCCACAGAGAAAACAAGAAGATTATACTTGAGGATAGATTATTAACTATATCTCATGATAGTTCAACTCTTTGAACTACTAGAAACTGTATTTGGTTTGTACTATTTGGCTATTTTCCACCCAGCAGCAGCTAAATTTGCTCAAGTGTATCATCATTTACTATCATTTTCTTTTTTCTCTCTTTTTTTAGAACTTACAGCTCAACTTCCCTCTGCACTTAAAACTGCATGACCGTCTTCCACTTGTGAGCAGCTGATCCCTGTGAGGTCAGGACCTGGTCCAGGTCTGAAGACAGCAGAGGGGATCTTGTCATTTTGATGCAGAATTACAGACACAACAGCACAACAACTTCAACCAAAGGGCTTAATCACAGTTACAGGTCAGTGGAGTCCATCCCTGGTGACGGACTTTGATTTCTCTTTAATTTCTCTTTGATTTTCTTTGATTTCTCCAGCACTATCAAGGCTTTGCTGCCACTCCTGATTGGTTTAAAACAGGTCGGGCACATTACAGCCGTGCTTTTTTTGTTTGTTTCTTTTGTTTTTGTTTCTGCAGATCAATATTACTATGAGCCTGTGATACGTGACCCCTGTGCAATTTCATAGAAAGTTTTCCTAAAATCATATTATAATTATTTTGTAGTCCATTTTACTACTGTGAGTTGCACTCGTTGCTCTTTTTCAAACTTGGACTGCCAACGGCTCTGAGAGAGAGGTGGAAGAGTCCGTCTTGCCTTGCCTTACTTGCGGGTATTGCTTGACCAAGTTCAACGAAAAAAAAAAACAAAATACCCAGTGCAACTTCATAGGCCTACTCATATTAGGCCTATGAAATAAAAACTTATTTTAGTTTAACTTTCCTCAAGCCCTTCTTTTGGCCTGGGTATGAACATATTAGGGTTGCAAACATGTCATCTGATGGACCTGTATGAAGACTAAACATCAATGATACTTTCATGTAGGTTAAGGCAAAGTAGGCTACCATGTTAGCGTCTTTCATGTCAGTTTCTTTGGTGTTATGCCTGCAGGAATTAGGGCAAGATAGAATAGGCTCTCTCCCACATATTTTGGCAAACACACACATTGATTTTTTTTCATCCTTCCTACGCTAATGAGAAAACCCGTTGTAGACGACATTCAGAAACACCACACTGGTGTGTGCTGCACACTGACTTTCGCCAGAAACACTGTTTACTGGTCCAAGCTTACTAAAAATAATACTTAACATGCATGTAGGTTAATGACCACAGTATCCTACTACAGCCAACAAACAGTTCGGTTCTGACTTGTACTTGAATCTGCCGGTTGCAGTCCTCCACCTCCAATATGGTCTTTCCCATGGTTAACATCTGGCAATTGCATTTATTATTGCAAGGGCCTTTGGCTAAATAACAGCCATGGATCTGGTTTCCAATGCAAATGTTACCTCCTCCATTTGGGTAAATTTTGCTTTGAACTAAATGAAAGGGGAGAGCCAGCCAGTTTAGACCAAGCTGTGCATTTGTGGTTAATGGTGTAAATGTCAGACAGGCAAACACAACAAAACTAGGATCAGAAAACCAAACATCCTGTGCATATTGTACCGTTCAAACAGTAATCAAACGGTGGCAATTCTGTCTCCAAAAGTTTAACCACACACCAGTGGGAGTGTCAGAGATCTTTGCAAGAGTTGGGAAGTATCGGCACGGCAGCAGCAAATGGAGAGAACTCACTGACCCTGTGGTCCAAAAGTCAAAAAGATGGTGCCAAGCAATTCATACAGCAGATTTTAGCTCTCTGTTATATTTTGCAATGTTTATATGCAGTTTTGCTACAATCAGATTCTGGTTTGTGATGATAAATTTCTTGGTATTATAATTAGTTGACAATTTATTTAATATACAGAAGAAATATGGGATGTGCTGATAGAGGAGATACTAGGAGTGCCTACTGATGAGAAACAGGGCACAGATGTGGACAGGTCTGGGTCCAGAGCATCAGTGCCTGTTGATTACTTTTTTAAACCTTTGAGTGGTGATTGACAACAAAAAGTCAAATGTTTGTAATGTTACTGACAACAGTCTTTCTAGCCACTATCAATACCCTCTTTGTCTCAAGCGCTCATCCCAGTGGCCATGATTATTTCCACCACTTGATGATGCCGATTGTTTCCTTTGGCAGCGGAAGAAATCTTGCAGAACTCCAACACCTTAGCCATTCGCAAATCAATAGCGGGATGTACCACCCCATTTTTGTTTTGCGGAAGCAAGCGAGTATGAAAAACATTGGAAAATACTGATGCCAAGGGGCACAATTTATAAAAACATATTTATGATTTCAGTCTTGACCACAGTTTTTTAATCAATTACCAATGATTGCAATCACTTCTGATGGCACAAAATGAAATTACAGTAAAACACTTTCACTTGATAAGTGAGTGAGTCACAGGAGAAGGAAGTGCGAAATGCACACTGGGTGTTGTAGTATGTTATTTTATTTCTAAACACTTTGCACATTTATGCTGTGTAAATGTACAGTTTTCTCAAAATGCAGATTATTCCAGACTAAATTGTTCTTAAGTACAGAAATCGTGTGTTTCAAAAAATGGCTGCTGGATCATTCTTTTCCTCTTTCAATATGTAGGTATTGGAAATTTCCAGACATTTCCAGGCAGTAATTGGCCAGTAGTACAGCAGACTTCATGAATTTTAAACTGAATGCATCATTCGGTATTGTCAGAGGGGAGTTGATGAATTGGGAAATGATGAGTTGTGATCCACCTTCCCAGTTGGAAGAAAGTACCACATTACCCACAGTGTAAAAGTAATTAGTTGCACAGCTTTAGAGACATGTTTAAGTGAACATAAAATTGGAGCTGATTAGCAAGCTCTAAAACGTGAAATTTAATGCCTGTTCAGAGATTCTCTCGCTTCTTGCACATCCTGATTGACCAACGAAGTGGGGTACTGGAGAGGCAGCAGTTTTTTATGAAGGTATAAGTATACTGTTCAGTCACTGAGGGGAGAAGTTCACATTCATCCAGATTTCTTCCACAGCGATCCACAGTGATATATTGGGTACCTGCTCAGTTGTTAAGCACTTGATCCTATTCTTGGCTTGTTCTTTACCCAAATCCTCACTGTAATATACAAATATTTTGGGAATAGAGGGATATTTACCACATCAATTGTCTGAGGATTGAGGCTGAGGGGAGGACTGTTGAAGGATTGGCATGACTAAATACAGGAAACACTGTGCAAGTCTCCCAAAATGCATCATTTATTCTGCATGGCTGCTGCAGTTTGGGTTTGTAGTCAGGACTGCAGGAGGATTAGCGTGACAGCGTATATTATATATCCTGCATTTATTATGGATTAAAGTGCACTATGCAAAATTACCAAGGGTTGATTAAAGTGCAGCACCCTTTAGACTCAACTGACAAAAACACATAAAATAAGTATATAATTTATCCCTGGTTCAAGTCAATGATGGGATTCTTGTAGATTCAACCATCAAATCGTGTGCGTATTCCATGTTTTTTTTTGTTTTTTTTGAAAGTCTATGAAGTCCTCGCTTAATTTGACCCGCAGCAATTATCCATAGCATACTTTTAGTACTAAAATTCATTGCATATAGTCAGCGTCAGAGATAAAAGATCTGAGAGTGTGAATGAAGTAGTGATGAAGTTATTCAGAGGGTCGACAGCAACATAAAACTGCTTTTTGTTCAAACTAGAAGGCGACATTAAAAGTTACTCATATGAATGGTGCCTATGGCACCACCATGGCCCCTGAGTCGGGTTAAACTAAATTAGCTGAAGGATCTTCATTTAGGAAGTCAGTGCTTTTAGAGTTCAACCGTGTTTGAGTCAATATGAGGAGACTGAGACTGTCGGAAAGATAATTGTAGATGAAGGATTTCTTGTTCAGTGATCTAACACTGATAACTTGACATTAAGGGCCAAATCTAATGGTCTAGATGACTAGAAACAACATTTAGTTTTCTATTAAAGTCAGATCCAAAGGGACAATTAAGGCTGCATGTGAATTAGATTGTTTCCATTAGATTTGATGCTAGCATACAAAGGTCTGCATTGAGTAGTTCATTGAGTGAACACATTTTAGAGAAACATGAATGGGGGCTTTTTAAGTGACAAAAACTGAGTCACTGCCCCTTGTGAGGTAAAGAAATAAAAGGGAGAAGAGTCCAACCAAGGTAATTTCTCTCAAGAGCAATTTCATTTGTGAGAAATAACTGGTTCCAATAAACTGAGTGACTATGAGTGCACAGTTTCAAATTAAACTATTGAGGGAGTTGTCTTGAGAGGGTACGGGCTGTTTCAGATGAGCTTCTGGTGGACACTCGCTTAAGGGAGTAAAATCCATTTTAGCAACCAGCAATCGTGGACCAGATATATTGAGATGATGACCATCTCATTTACAAAATCGTCCTGCGATTCCAGAAGGGAATTGAGACATCAGATGTATATAAATTTCATTTTGAACTCTGAGCATTCGGCCTTTAAAAAGGTACCTAATGCGGTTTTCCTTGAAAACACACATTTGCTTTTGTTTACCTTCAAAAATGTGTGTCCTTCAGTTGTAATAAACATGCCGAATGCATTTTCTAGTTTAAAAAATAAATAAATAAAAATCGCAAAGCCCTATTTTGAATTATTTTTAAAGATGCATTGTGTACATTCACACATATACTATATACACACATAAAAACAAAGAGTGCTGAAGACCTTTATCCAAAGACTAAATCAATTAAAAGCTTGTAAAATGTTAGTCAGCTCTGCAATTAGTAGCAAAAAACAAAATGAAGGTAACTAGCAAAGCTTAACTCTAATAAAGGATCTAAATGCAGCTGTCAAGAAACAGTAATAATACAGCTCTTTGATTTTGTTATGCCATTTTGGTTCCAGGAAGAGGAAGTCAAAGTTAATGGAAGCAGAATGTCTGTTTAACTTCCTTCTTGGCACAGCAATGAATGCATTGCTCCTTCATGTTCAAGGATGGTTTGTTTCCACACAGTAGATGCCATTCAGGCAATGTTCGTACATTTGTGAGTAGTCGACATTTTTCAGACCAAATGGCATTTAAGTGAAAAACAACTTCGGCAACAAAGAAACTGAGGTTATGCGTCCTGCGGTTGAAAAAACAAAGACGGTTCTGCAGCAGCGGCAAGACTATGGCTCCACTGTGCAAGAAAAGAAAGTGGTTTGATGAAAAACAGTTCACTAAAAGCGTGTCACAGCCACATAGAGAAAGATGAAGGCCTCAACACGGGGCCAGGGAGCTGCTGATGCACTCTCCATAACTTAACTGGTGTCATCACTAGAGGTGTCCCAGATGGAGACAGAAACATACTCAGTGCCGAGACTATTCACCACACCAACTGGATTTAGGGAGCAGACCTCAGTGGATTGGAGCTCCCGACACTTTTCACTGCCCCCTGAGTCCAAATCATTTTGGACTTTGCAGCGTATTAGCCCTTTAAATAGCCTCTGAATACAGAAGAAAAGAACATCAATGAGCCATTAATGGAAATACCATCTACAATCAATTATTTCCTTTAAAACACTGCTTTCATTCTGCTTTGTAATGATTTGAAAAACAGCTGGCAAACATTCACAGCAGTTTAATGTCCAGTTTCATCATGAAAGTGAAGGTCTTGATTGAATGCATTTTTTGTTTTTGTTTTTTACAAACAAATTTGTTCTGCTCCCGTTTCATACATGAGTCCCAGTTTTTCCACCAGGATGCAACAGCACTGTGTTTGTACTTGTGTAATTGTTGACAATACTTGGTTGGACTTCATACCTATGATTTTAACCATCATAGCCATAATGACACCCTCTCTAGTCTTGTAGTATTAAAACACTCTTCCCTCAAAATATACAGTGAAAGAACTTTTTATGTACAGTAAACGGAAAATACTGTGACCCAAAAACATTTCTTTGGTAAACTACTTTGATGAGTCTGTACTAGAGTCTTTAATTCAGCACACTGAAGTCTTTCTATCCCCCAAACCTGTCAGCGATAACTGCCACATGTAGCCTCATTCAAGAACCATGTGTGCACAAAGATTTGATCTCAAAATGAGATTCTTATTTTCCACTTGTACAGTTTAAATATGAGAAAAATGAAGTGTGCTTGAGACCTTTCTAATTCCAATTCACACAAATCTGCATGTGGTTTCTGACAGAGACAGAAAGAAATAAAGATTTTGGTTATGAATTTGTCTTAGTCTCCTTCAGCCTTTATTTTATCAGTAAACTCATCTTCTTCCCCAGAACCTGGTCCACTAAGATAATGCCAGGCTGAATGTCTCTCCTTTGAGCCCAGGAGCAGTCTGCTCAAATCCATATCGATCACCTTTCAAAGACTCATTCACAGCTGTTGACTAAACCTGCCTGCTAACATTCAGTTCAATTCGCATCATCTTCTATTATTCATTTTTTAAAAATTCCAGACATTTTGTGATTCATATAAACTGTGCCTCACCAAAGATGATGAAGACAAGAGATTCAACGCTGTAATAAGTAATGACTTTGTTTTGATATTTTGAGACTCTGAAAGTTGATCAGCAGGGAAATACGTAATTAGACCAATACTGGGCCCCAAGGAGAGATATTCACTTAGTGCTGGGCAATACCGCAGAAAATATTACCATAATTAAAATTTTCATATCTGGTGATATCCGTTTTTGATCTGATATGCATAAAATCATTATTTCTGTCAAGTTTAAAATGTTCATTTGCTCCTGAATAAAAGATGCACAGATCTGGCAGTCAACTGTCATTTAAAACTTAATGAAACATACAGTAAGAGGGAAGTGATTCATTTTACAGTCAACACGATAACTGGTTTTCAAATAAGAATAACAGGATGAAGCAATTAAAGCCCATTGTGCTTCTTCCAACACTTAAACGCAGCATAAAACAGGCAGTCAGCAGAGTAAATAAGGAAGTGTGTGAGCAGTGCTAAAAAAAAAACTATTATTATAAGTGAGATGTTGTGCTAATTGTTTACAGTGCAGCTATTGAAAGTCATGTTAAACTACTTAATGAGTGTTATTGTGCTGCTTTTTAGGTTCAACTGTTTAGAGCGTGATTGCAGTGTGTGTGTGTGAGTGTGTGTGTATGTGCGTGTGTGTTGGACAGTAGCGCTCCCAGCTAAGTGAAGCTGTGCCAAAGCCCTACAGTGAACCAAGTGATGGAATTTTGCCCATAATCAATTATAATGGTGACCAAAAAAAAAAAAATCCTTTAAGGGTGAGAGCAACTCTGTTATGATTGTTATTAAAAGGTATCAAGCTGGTTTTATTTTTAAATCAAGGACACTTTTTGACAGATACTGATATCAATATTGTTGAATCAGCCAGTGGTACAATCACCATTCAATGGCACCAGATTCTGGGACTTTCCTGTCAAAGTAGCAGAAGTTAAATATTCCACTGATTTGAAAAGGGCATGTGAAGTTATCAAACCTAAGTTCTGGTGAAAGCTTTCATTTGGATCGCTTCTTCCCATCATTTTCAGGTCCTGACAATTGATCCAGCAGCACTTAGTCTGGAGCTCTGCGCTCTCAGCTGAGGGCACAGATGGAGTTTACACCCGTCAGCGTAACTTCTCCAATTACGCAGTGCACTCATCCATCTCTTATGTTTGGACCGTGCCCTGTCTTCCCTCCCATGACTGCAATCCTATGCTTGATGTTTCGTGTATCCAATTTCAAAACAAACCGTTTCTGTTTAACTTCAATGAATGCACAGTTTGCCGCTGATGCAGCATTAAAAAGTTTTTTCTTTTTCAGTGTTTTCAACTTATGTGGAGCTGTAACGCCACTGTTCACACTTGTAAAAGGCAACTTTTTTTCTAATAGTAACTTCAGATTACAGAGTTTCCATATGACAAAGATTTTTTTCTCTCTCTCCTTTTGATGCCCTGCTGGAAAGGTCTGAGTTATTTTTATTTTATTTTTTATCTACCTGACAACACTAAAGGTGCACTATGTGAAACTGACTCAACTGACAAAAAAAAAAAAACATGAAATAAGCACATAATTTGATGGCTTAGTCAACATGGTTCTTGTTGTCGGCCTGACTCACATTTTTGTCAGTTGACTCGAAATGGACCTCACTTCAATCGACCCTCTGCACTTTTGAAAAGTGCACCTATAAGTCCACTGCCGTTAGAGAGCTGAGGGTCTGCTGGTGTTTCCTGAGTTTCACTTTGGATTTTATTCTGGCACGACTATTACAACATTTCTTAGAAACAAATTTAAACTACAAACACATTTATGCAGTAAGCCTGTTGTCTTGATTATCGCCATTATGTTTTCGCATCATATCAAGCTTAAAACTACATTTCTATAATTCATATTTCTCCTAGAAAACAAAAACAAAAATGCATACTTAAAAAAAACATGCATAAACAAAAACAGTTGTGCAAAAAAATACCTCCCAGGTAGACGGGCTGCAACACTATAAACCTGTTATTTTCTGCATTTGCATAGAAATACCAATAATGGACTTGTTGGAACAGGGTGTAAAATAGGTTAGGATAATATGCCCATTAAGTGTGCTCACCCACATCAAGCAAACATTACATTCCTGTGAATATGCACGGAATGCTGATTGTGCGCACATACACAAACACACACACAGTTTCCATGCTTCAGTATCCACAGTACTCTCATAGTCTGAGTATCTGAGAAATTACAGTCATTACTTAATAGGAGTCAGGCATCTGAGAGAAAATATACAAGCTCTTCTGCCCCTCTACAACCGGACGCCAGAGAGCAACAAATCACTAATGCCAGGGAACGAACACACTCTGTTGCTTTCCAGTGCTGAAATGGAAGAAAGTAGGAGGAGCAACGCACTCATCCGTTTGCGCACGAGTGTTTTCTCATCTGCTGAATAAATGGGGTTGGCGACAAACCAGCTCCTACCCAGCTGAAAAGG
>OMLF01037831.1:0-14121 GCA_900302615.1 Holocentrus rufus | reverse complement strand
GGTTGTACAGAGAGCTAAGACACAATTCCTGTCGGTTCCCGTGGGAGGGGGAGAGAAGGAGAGAGAGAGAGAGAGAGAGAGAGAGAGAGAGAGAGAAAGAGGGAGACAGAGAGAGAAAGTAAAAGAGACAGAGAGAGGACCCCAGGTCCTCATCACAGGACCTCACCATGGCTTGTTAATGGAAGCTGTCATCTGCTCAATACTGTTAAATAAGGAGCTGAGGGATGGACGAGGTTGAAAAGGAGAGAGGAAAAAAAAAAACTGAAATTAACTTGAGGCTGGGATCGAAAGCATTTTATCAATTCAGAATCCTTTCAAATCTCTTATTGAACCTTTGCGCGGAATTTGTTGGGCATATAAGATGAGAAAATTCAAACAGCCCACTTTCCCTTTTACATGATGCTGCACTAACAAGTGCTTACTCATCAAATTCATAGACCCCCGCTTTGTAAACAGGACCGAGCCCCACATAGTGCATGTTGCTGTATTTTGATTTAATTCTGAGAAGTATGTCCATATTTTTGAATGCTTATGTCAATCCGACATGTTGACACACACACACACACTGGGAAGAGGAAGTGTATGACATCACCACGGGGACAGGGAATTTCATAAGAGGATTCATGTGACTTGGGGATTAAGTCTGAGTATTTTGCTGACTTTGGAACAGGAATGTCACGATGCCAGAATTTTAGCAGTTGATAGTTATATTCCACAATTCCCGATACCTGATTAGATAAAAAAATAAATAAATAAATTAACAGAAAGGAGAAATCCCATTAAGCTTTTACTTGAAAACATGATTGAATGGTTTGGTATAATTATTTGCTTTCATTCTGTCCCTACTTTAGAACCAGGTCCACAACAGTACCAGTTAACAGAACCAAGCCCTATCGGGGGTGCAGCATTTGTGCAGCTAACTAACTGAAGTTACCACTGGAATGTAGCACTATCATGTTCCTCACATAAGCTGGGGTGGGCGAGTGTTTACAGAAACTGGCTTATGACTGAAAGGTCAAAGACTAATCCCCACAAAACTTAATGTGTGCCATAACAGCTTTACCAATAACAGTCATGGGTTATGTTGGGTTATGTACAAGCTTGTATAACCTATGTTTAACACTGAAAAGATGTCTCCCTGTGCAGAGACCTGGTTGAGGTGGAGGCTTGCGTGTGTCTAACCCTGCGCTCACATAGCTGTATGTCACCAAGTTGCTTAGTAGCTGTCTCCGGCTGTCTCTCTGGCTAGACTCACGGGCGCTGCCGCTGGACTTTGAGGAACTGAAGTCAGTGGATGTTTTTACAGTGGAAGAACATATGATGAACACATCTATACCCTCCGACTGGCAGCCGCGATGCCATGTCAGTTTACAATTGCATAGCTGAACTTCTCTGTGTCGTGAAGTCATGAAGATCTTGTTGCCAGCCATCTCGCCACTGTCTATCGCTCCATGTCTCCCTGCTCTATTTAAAATGGATGAACAACAGTCGTTTATAGTGAAACGTCACTGGAGATGTGGTAAGACCATGAGAGCCATGGTGGAGGTAGGCAGAACCAATACAGATTGGTCTTGGGAGAGTCTGCACACAGGCACTCTGGGCTGAGGGTTGGGCGTGGTGTTGACCACGCCATGATGTAAAATCATCTTGTTACAGAAGCTGCAATGAGTAAAACCACTGACGGCAATGGAAGGAACTCATTGTAATTTTATGCCCCATTGAGGATAAATCAGTATGTACGTAAGTTCTTGAGGAGAACACTTAAACCTTATTGGCTCACTCACTCTAATGATAATAATGATGGTTTATGTCATTTTTATGACTCAGACTATCATTATCTCCCCAAACATCCAGATCTTGTAAACAAGTAAGAGTTCAGACAAGGAGAAAGTGAGAAAGGAAAGAGTAGAGCATGCAGACAACTTCCATACAAAAGCATTTCTGCCTGTATGAGTAAGAATGCAGTTTGAGAGAAGGAAAACAGACATGCATGCACATAACATGGAAGACCGATCAAAGCTCTTCACACTCTGCTCCCCACTTATTAATATAATGTTATGAATGTAATAGGAACTTTTAATGACTGATTACAAAGCGCACTAAATTACTGATTTGAATAAAAGCAAATGTAAAGAGCTGAATAACCTGTTCTTATAATGCACAATACAGCAAATACTGATGCCTTTTGCAGCTGGGATTAACAGGCATACTAAATGTTCGGACTGTAATTCCGTGCATTTTCCATATTCATGGTCATGGAGGACTGGAGGCATTCCCAGCATGCAGCATTGGATGGAAAGCAGGGAAACATCCTGGACAGGTTGCCAGTCCATCACAGGGCTAACACACAGATAAACACACTCACACACATTCACACTATGGGCAGTTTAGAGAATCGTGAGTTGTATGTCTTTTGAATATGGGAGGAAATTGGAGGAAAGCCACGCAAACACAGAAAAGACAAGTAAAGCCTGAAATTCTCTACCATTGTAAATGCAGTCCGGCTTCCCTCGTCTTCGCTACAATAGTGCAAACGGGAATAAACTTTTGGATGGAGATCAAACTGGGGAGCACACGCAAACCAGACAGCAGGCAGCTCAGACAGTATTGTACTTGTCAAAATGGATTGCGACGTTCATGAATGGGGAATAAATGAAAGGAAGGGCCCTGTTTTTATGAATCAAGGCAGGCAATCAGGCAGTGGTGCAAGTTCACACCTCTATAGATCACTTAGGTGTGACCAACAGATTTTTAGCAATTTTGCATCAAGTAGCGCTGGTGCACCTGTGGAGCTGAATTAGAATGACTGAATTATCAATTGGTGTGGCTGGGACTGGTGGCAATATGCCCAATTAAATCAGCATCTCTCATTCTCAGTCTCGTGCTATGGAACACAGTTTGGTAATGGATGAGGAGAAACCAGACCACCTGCACGAAAAAGCTCCAAAGAGGCAAATGTTGACTGGGATAACAGTTTAACATTGGAGGGCCATGATTTACACTTGTGCAGATACAACTGCATTTTTAGAGCAATAAAATGTGTTTGTATTATTTTCTCAGTTGCCTGTAGTTTTACATAAGTGATTAAAATGGTTGCACTTGCAGTCTCCAAGTAAGGCAATAGCCTGATTAAGCTGCTCACATGATTGCACAAACTGATGATTCCCCATAATAATCCTGTTTGCATGTCTAAAACTCTTATCCTGAGACAACTGTGGAGTTGTGGGTTTCCTGCCACTATCAAATTCCACCACTACAGTTACATGAGAAATTGAGAAAAACAGTTGCATCGCAGTGCTCTACTTAGAATTTTTAATGCACCAGTGTGAAGCACAGCAGCGGAGCTCTGCAGTATGTAAACTGTTCCTCAATATTTCATGCACTCAGTACATTCATTTCAGCACCTGCCTAAAATGCTTAGCCGGATGTGCGTGTACTTATTTACTGTTTTCCACTACAGTTACGGCAATGATTCTGCACGAGCCTACCAGCAGCAGCCGTATAGGCCTGTCTGTACTGGAGTTATGCTTCAGGCGCTACTTCTAAGAAACCTATGCACAAAAAAAAAAGAAAAAAAAAAAGAAAAGAAAAAAAGACAGCACATACGTGATGCAACCCTGATAACCTTTTTTGGAGGAGGATACAGAACAAGGGTTGGTGGGAACATGTGGACCTGAGGGAATTCAGTGATGTAAAGTCAAAGGAGAACACTGCAATCTCCCGAATATCTTTCATGGACCTGGCTGAACCAATGCATCAGACGTGTACCTCGGATGTCAGCATGCATGCTCCTGCAGCCCTCATGATGAGAGCGGGCACTGCTCCGTATCAACTTTGAAGATCTTAAGAGCACTGAGAGAGTAATAGCCAACTAGTTTTGGTGTTCGCAAAAGCACTGTAAAGAATTTTGTGCCTCCATTTTGCAGGAGCATGACGCTGGATGTGCAAGATTTAATAAAGGTACCCACACTGGACGAGGCATGTACAATTGGGAGCACTGTGAAAATGCTCAGCACGTCTCTCAAATTATATGCTGGAGATGGAGCGCATGTAACTGTTATGCCGCCCACACTAAAAAAAAGTATTCCATTTAATTTCCACTTTTGCATCTCTAGAATTTTTTTTCCCTCAGTTTATAATGTTCTGTGTCCACCCATTGAGCAGCAGAGAGGGATACTTAGCATAAGGCGGTTCGTACAGTGTTTGACTGTTCAGTGTCTCCCAGTCAGGACTGGTGGTGTTGGGGGGGTTCTTGCAGTCTCAGATCAGTTCATAGTGATTATGAGAAGACATTAATTAAGTTTAAATTGCTTCTTTAGTGTCCCCT
Source organism: Holocentrus rufus (assembly GCA_900302615.1). Lineage (NCBI taxonomy): Eukaryota > Metazoa > Chordata > Actinopteri > Holocentriformes > Holocentridae > Holocentrus > Holocentrus rufus. The sequence goes on along the minus strand of OMLF01037831.1, from coordinate 9,794 downwards.
AGTTTGGGTGGATGTTGGCAATGGTAGTGTTGGTGTGGGGTGCATTTTATACTAGCATCAAAAGATGGAGATTTTTTCTTTTTTAACAAAGATTACATAACATGTATGTGCTGCTTTTAAAATTCAGCTTTAAAAAGCAAAGTATCTGTTTTTATACTTCAATACGCTGCATGGAGAGAATGAAAACCCACACACACACACCATTCTGGTATGTCAGAGCAACTTTACAAGCAGTCATCCTCACTGGGAGATGTAATTTGTAATTAGCCGATGATGTCACACTTCATGGGAGGTATAATTTGCATAGCATTCTGTGGGTCCATGTCAAGAAAGCAGTGTTTCCACAATATCAAAAATCTCCTTCAAGAACTGTGTTTGCAGCATTTAACATTGAACTGTGTTTGCAACACATCTGACGTGTCAGATGTGTTGATGTGCCTGCCCACAGGATACAGCGCAAGTTTAATTGCAGCTGAAGCTGGAAAACACAAGAGATGTTTCCAGGGGGCTCTGTTTACATGTAGCAACTCTCGCGTTTGATTTTTGCGAATTCATCCAAACAAGTAAGTGAAGGTGAGATATCTGGTAACGCATGCTAAATACGGATTCTGGACCACTGGTTTATGAGAGTAGGAGTTTCAATCCACAACTGCATTAGTGTGATTTCTGAAGAATCTTGGATAAAATGATCCAGTAAATGGCATATTTTATGCTAGTCTCAGTGGGGAGTTTGACAGAGAGAGCACACAGCAAAAATTAGCCAGCCTAAGTTTAAAGATAAACAAACTGATGGCTTTTGGAGCCAATTAGGAGATGTCCCTGTAAGTGGAGTTTAATTAAACAGGCAGAAGATGCAGTGACTCCGCTCAGGAAAAAAAAGCCTGCAAACTTTCTTTGAAGTTGCATCTCTCTGTGGGCAGTAATGTGACATGGCACCCAGCCAAAGCCCACAAACACAAGGACTGAATCAAGCTTGCCCAGTGCCCCGACTGCCACATTCATTCTATACGTCACACAGATAGGAGGCAAACAAGCCGTTTGTGTGTGTCTGTCACTATTGACAAATGTGTGTGTGCTAAAGTGAATGCAAATCCTTTCAACATTTGCATAATATGGTCTGTTTGGTTTATTTGTATGTTTATTTGCTTGTGATACAGACCTGCACAAGTGAAGGTAAGGGAGATGATATCCACTCTCTGTAGGTGCCACGTTCAAACAAGCTGTAAAAGTTTGATTTATTTATGAATCTTGTATCTAATTTAAAAGCCCAAGGGTTTAGCTACACACTGAGGACTGGTGATTAGCTCCACTGGAACAAGCACTAACAATCAACACCTCACTTCTGAGAGAGAAAATAATGAACTTCTTCTCATGTCAAACACACTTTTCTTCAGCAGAAAAAAATCATATCTGAACCCAAATGGAACTGCCTGGATCCAAACCTGCACTATGCTTGGAAATGCAGACTCAAAACCACTGGGACCACGGTTTGCTATACCCAGATCCAATCGACCCTGGAAGCTACGAGACAAACCTGGATCAGAGTTGCTGAAGCGTAAATAAGTGGTCAAATGTTTTCTTATTCCGCCCAATTCAATATTCTCTGTTTCTACAAACAGATGACTGCACATCTTCCTTCTCAGGTAATTCACACGCGACAAGCAAATCTAAGACCTGCGGCAACAAAACAAGACCTGACTGTGACCCAATTAGACTCAATAAATGTGGACTTGACCTGGCTTGGTCCCAGGTTCATTGGTAATAGGACCTGTGAGGACTTGTAGTTTACATTATGGGCCCTCTTTTCATGAATCAAGTGATTTCCTGACCAGAGGTGCCAGCACAGCGGTGGTGCGCTAGCAGTGCAGTTGTAAATGGGGTCAGCTTAGTAAGATTAAATTATCAGTAGGAGTGGTGTAGGCCGGCATTAATCATGGTCAAACAAATTGGAAAACAATATTTTCTAAGGGGAAAATTTTCTGGCAGAAACGCACATTCTGTCTCTGCATGGAAAGCATTTCTGAGTTTGACAGAGATTAATGGTGCATTCATGTGCTGTCAGGTAAATTGGAAAAATGAATTTCCTACTGGCACTTAACCAGACTAATTGTCATATTTTGTTAAAGCAAAAAGCCTAATCCACATTATCCTTTTTCACAATGTTCATGTTCGCATTCTTTAAATTCTGGGTTTGATTTTCTAAACAGCACTGCTGCTTTTAGAGCCCATTGTAAAGACCAAGACAACGCACACAGATTTTGCATCACAGGCGACCTAGCATTTTTGGATGAAGATATGGAGTGAGGTTTTGATGGGAATGAGTGATTCTGAGGCAGTTTAGATATGCAAAGTGGAGAGGACTTATGAATGAAGCTGTGTGAAGTGTGGTGCCTAGCGCATCTCCAAAATGTCACTTTCTCTGCTTCTGTACGGCTGATGATGAGAGTGCCAGCAATGTATAAACTCGGAGGCTGAGTTATACAGTAGACAATCAGTTTGGTGTGCACAAAAGCAAACAAATTTGTGTGCCTACTTTGCAAGAGGAGCAAACAAACACGTTCTGCCACCTTCAGATGGCCACAGGGATTTTGTCAACTGAGAGGGAAGGCATGCATCCTACAAGCATTTATGGAAGGCAGATATTAATATGAATAAACCCTTATTCTAGCATAAGAGGGACTATCCTTTTCTCAAATTCTTACCTTACATTATAATCACATTTTTGATGTGCATGTAAACGTGTCTACCGGTTGAACAATTTAACTCTGAGTGAAACAGGCAAGCATAACATATATAACAGGGGTTTATGTGATTTTGGAGAGGTCTATGTGGTGTGGCCTTTGCCAGTGAAAGCCATGAGAGTAGCTCTTTTGTGCTTCCTCACTTTTTCAGCACAAGCAATGTCATAGCAAGCCACGGAATCACCAAACGGGGGCAGGCATGAAAAATCTGCTGGTGGCTAATGAAACCACAACTCCACCAGCTCAAGGTCACTGTGCTTGATTTGTACCAGTGCAAAAATAGACTCCTATAAGTGTCTCTGTGTGTGTGCACGAGTGTCAGTCTCTACACATGTATGAATCTGTATGTGCATGTGTTTCATCATACAAATTACGAGTGGCTGACAACAAAAACAATGCACCTGCTTGCCTGACAAACTATTCATCCCTACGAGCATTCAACTTGTTCATGTTCACACACAAGCTGTTACAGCCTCCAGCACTAACAAACCGCATTACCTACCACTGAATAGTTTCCCCCAACGAGGTCGACAAACAACAAAGAACAACAAAGACAACAAGATTTTATTTAGAAACAGCTCCCAGCAGTGAAAAGTGCAACACAGCGGCAGGTGATGAGCAGTTATTGTGATACCAGCGTTTGAAGGGTTACTTGAGTAGAGGAGCATTAGCAGGGGGGCAGGATGGGTGGCATGCCAGAGAGCCTTGTGGTGGGGGGTGCATGGAGAATGACAGAGCTTTAGATGATCTTTACTGGCGGTCTGCATACGGGCTCTTCGGTTCACAAAGAGCGACAGTTAAGAGCTGTGCACGGTCCAGAGCTGTAAAACCACTGCACAGGAAAGACCGCCCCACAGTGTACCAGCATCAAACATTTAGCTAAAGAACAAACTTTTTTTTTCCACAGTCAAAGACCTGAAACCTGCAGCAGTGAGTCAACGCAGCTCATGAAAACAAGTCAAATTCGAGCTGCACTGCTGAGGAATGAAAAGCTGAATTGGACAAAATAAGGCGCAGAGGGAGACTGCTTGCTTTGCTATTTGACACTGCTGTAGACTGGGAAATGGGTCAAAGTTCAAACTCCTGCAGCACTACCAGTAATAAAATGGGGTGGCTGTGGCACAGCTCCAACCTCTAAACTGGCGCTGTCAGCTTGCATGTGTGTTTGTGCAGGATGTGAATGATCGAATTTACCCAGCGGCATATATATTACTGCTTTCTCTTCACCTACTTAATGATATCTCTTATTTTCCATGGTTGATGACAAGATGATGGGGTGTGTGTGTCTGATTATGTGTGTTTGGGGGAGGAGGTGTTGCTAATGACTGTTAATTAGTTTTTCTCTGAAGTAGCACCTGTGGGTGAAGCTGTGATGCTACATGGCCACAAGCTGCTTGTCTAGCTGAGCGCGGAGCAGAGGCTCGCTGCAGAGCCGCGCTGTGAAACTAAATCCCAGGACAGTTCCAGTCAGTCGTGGGGCTGAGATCCAAGAGAGGCTCATGTTACACTCCTGACAGTCTCTTGGTGGGAAAGCCAGTGAGTGACAGGGAGGATGCTGGAGATGATGTAAACAAAACACATGCTGTCATATTACGAGGCTGCTGAAGTCTCATTCGCCCCCAATAAGCCATAATAAACAATTACCTTATGTATCCAAAAAAACAAAAAATAACCAACCAACCAATCAGCAATCACAAAAGCAAATAGATTACATTCACTCAATTTAAATTAAACTACAGAAGCATGCAAAGTATATACTGTACATGCATAGTACATACATACACACCTGCATACACATGTGCATGTGCATATACATACATACATTATGTACATGCATAAATACATATACATACAAATACAAAACATAGATACATAAAAATAATGGTTGTAATAGTTGTTTTTGCTATCTTCACCTTAGGCAGAAAATCCCCATTTAGCCCTTTTAGATTTAGATTTAGATGGAGTCGGTTACAGAGAATGTTGTTTGACAATTGCACAGAGAGCAGAAAAAGAAAAGATTCGAACTGAACCCCTGGTATTCATGGAAGATAGATAGGGGAAACTAGATAAAGGGTAGATAGAGAAAGCCCTACAGCCCTGGAATATAATGAATATGGTTTGTATCATGCTGAAGAAATCAGATAAGACGATTGGATAGGCGTGGAGAGAAACATAGAAGTCTAATAAGTAGAGCTGAGTACGTTGAGCTACCGAGTTTTCATATACCTCAGCAGGAATTCAAACGCTGAGGCACCTTTAAGCGATCACAATTATGAGGGTTGTTTGTGTGGTGCTGCATGGTTTGCACCTTTATTCTCATTTTTTACATGCATTCATGATGGCTTAACTTTCTGTTGGTAAACAAGCTTATTGTTCTTGGCAGTTTATGACTTCAAAAAGGGCTGGCCTGGAAATGAACCCGTAATCTCCAGCTCGAGAGGATGATGCTTTACCTATTGAGTCACACACCTCTGAGGGCTTTCTTTAAGAAAAAATGAATTTAGAGGATAGGTGTTATTATTATACTGCAGCCTGTGATGGAAAAGCTGTATAACTTGAATGGCATTCTCCATGAATCAATTTCACCAAGGCTTTATAAACATCATATTGTGCATTGGTTGTATTATTTATAAGTTTGATGAATACTGATCTATCTGTGTTTAACATTTGACAGTGTTTGTACTGTGTGAGTTTTTGAGATCATTACAATTTTTGACAAGTAAAGGTATGAAAGTTCAAATATTGTTTGTTTTCAGCCACTTGTGGATTATGCTATTTAGTTTTTTCCTGTAAACGGGGAGGTGGCCACTTCAGAGTTTGGAGTAGGAACCAGTATATGAAAGATTCATCTCACTTGAACTGACATGGCCAGAAAATTGCAGCTCTGTGGGCCAAAGTGTTAAGTGGTGTTGAGTTGTGCCTGCTGATTACCTAACATGTTTTGAAAGTCTAACAAGTTTAACAACCTTAACAGTAATTACAAAAAAGTATTTTTTGCACCTTATATGAACCAATTTTCACAAAAGCGCAGAAGGCTGATTTCCTCTATGAGCGATGTGCTAGGATGTGTTAGTCAAGATGTAAACATGCACTATACCACTACTATCTGACCACCATAAGTGGTGAATTGCTTTTGCTCCTAAAATGTTTGCTCTAGGACTTAAGGTCTCTGAGCTGCAGAAACTTTCTGAAGAAGAAGAAGATGAGGAATTACAAAAGGATTCCCAGCACTATGGACCCTGATAACAGAACCAATGATGCAGCACAGAACTTGATGAATAGCCAACCGTACAGCCATACTGGCTCAGGGCTGGGCAATAATTCAATACTATCATTTTCATCTTTCAGCAGAATTATATTGAGATGAAATAGCAATATCAAGTTATTGTGATACGCAGCTCTGTTGTCTAAATCAACAATGTAAAGCAAATACAAATTAAAATGTCTTATCAAATGAGATCTGAAACAAATCAGGGATTAGCTGAAAAATAGTTAATCACACTTAATATCCCCATACATTAATGCAAATAATTGTTTACATTTGCATGATAGCCAATCATTAAATAATTTCTTATGATTAGCATATTTTGTTCATAATGCTCAGCCCTTTATTGACCTACTGTTTATTAAATTGGAAACTTCTTTATTTATGTTTTGGACATTTTTATCTGTCATTTTGTGGTGTTCTGCAGCCAAGCTCCCTTGTTGGTTGTTGGCCTCTGAACTGAAAGAAAAACAAGACACCGTCTCTTTTTGCAGGAATTAAACCCCATAGCTTAAAAAACCAGGCCTATGTTTTGAAGAACGGCTGGCAGGGACTGTTTGTAATTTTATATATTTTACATTTGTGCATGCTCATCCAGCCAACATAAGGATTTCTTTTTCTTTTTTTTTTTTTGTGGTCGGGCAAAACAACAATCAGGCAGCTATGTTGACCCAACCAGGCAGCTGCGACCTTTCCGAGACCTCTTTTAAATTCACGCAAATGGTATATACAGTGGTAGACAGTAAACCGCATTATTTCCCGGTGATGGATGTCTTTGCAGTGAAGTATGAAACAGCGTACCTCAGAGTGAGTCAGAGAGGAGGATGGGAATAACAAGGGATCAGGGCCAAGAGCAGCAAAGAACTAGAGACACAAGAGAGATAAAATCATCTCTCTGAAACGTCAGGTTTTGATCCAGGGTGCAAATACCTAATTAACTAAGTTTCTTCCTAAATAATTAGTCATTCTATCTGTTACAGCATGTATATATGTTACTGAATGGGGTGAAAGGACAGAAAAATCAGGGTAAACACAGAGACAGCTTCCTCTACTGCCACACAAAGCTGTCTTCACCCACGTTATCTCAACACACACAGCAGTCCTTGGACTCACTCTCAATGTCCCGGTCTTATTCCTACACAGTAATCCATTCCTGAGAAATCAATCAAGGTCAAATTGGGGTCTGGATCCATTCTGCACTCCCTCAGCGCCGCTCACATCAGCAGGCTGTGTGTAACAGCTAAAACTGTGTCGCAAAAAAATCCTGTTGTGGTTGACCCAGAACTTGGATATAATTCAATGGAGACTACAGTAGATTACAGTTTACAGTAGGTTGGCTGTTAATGGTCTGATCATTGAGGAATTACTTGTTATTTTCCATAATACATGTAATTAGTTTAATTGTCACTTAGGCACAGCCAAACTAAGAATAAACTGTTTGTCTCCCATGGGCAGAAGGGAGAAAAAATGATTCCAAATACCTAATTAACCAATGAAAAATTACTGAGCTAATAATCACCCCAAGATGAAATCTCAAACGTAACAATCACTCTCCAAATTAATCTGGCTGTGGATCGTTCTTTGAGACAAACTGATTCCACTCTCACAGTGGGGATGTCTGATTTTACGCCTTCATGCTACAGCATCCCAGCTTTTTTAATACAACTATAATAAACACATTGCTCAGACACACCGGCCAAACACTGGGAGTCGTCCTCCAGCACAATCTCTCTTGCTCTCCTTATTTCACTTGGACCTGCAGAGAGATGGGCTCTCATTGTGAGAGCATAACACAGAGTCTTGAAGTTAGCCCCACAGCACACATCAAACACTCCCTCCTTCTAAAAAAAATTCCTTTCTTTCTATTCTTCCTTCCCCTTCTTTCTCTCTCTCACTTTTTTTTTTTATTTTCCACTCTCCTCCAGCTTGTTAAGAACTCAATTAAAAGCCAACAGGAGCCCTCACTCTTGTGCTCAGGGAACGTAAGTAGGACCTTTTCTTCGTATCCCTCCACATATATTAGTAAGCAAATACACACACACACACACGCACACAGACACAGACATGCATTCGCACACCTTATATTTCCTACAATTCTGCCAATTCCTGCAAGCAATTTGAGACGAGCTCTGTTGTTGCTTTGGGGTTTTCTTGATGGGGCTTTAAAAGCAGTCTATCGCCAGTTTAGTTGGCTGCACTCTGGATTATTTTAAGCTTCAACATGCGAGCCAGCGCTACGCTGTAATTATAAGATCTGGTCGGTCCTTTGAATAGCTACGGCGACCGAGCTCTTGATCTGGTATAAGACAAGAAGGGAGGCGGGACTCCTCTGTTTAAATAGGACGGGCCCGGCCACATGGAGTTGATTTGGGGGTTTCTAAATGGGGAGCCGGAGAGTGGGCCAGCTTCCCTCTAAACCCCAGCTAAGTCATGAAATCAGCAGGAGCCAATGGAAAAGGAGGAGGATCACTTGCAGCTCTGTTGTGGAGAGCAGGACTTCCCGCTCACTTGCCCACACAATTTGATCAATTACTACCGAAAAGTCATCTCCGCTGGCTTTTGCTTTTGGACAACCCGGAAAAATAAATCACATTTGATTGCAAATGGGCCTTCTGGGCCTCCGGATTTATTCGACGACGCCTCTGTTTTCTTCCCTTTATGAGTCATCACCAAAAAACCACCTACATAAAATAGCGGATTCAATTTGCTGAAATGTAACTGTAAATCCATCTGCCGCCGTTGACTGACAGGGTCACGCAGAAGGCTTGCAGCTGCCACACATCAGTCCCAGACCGCCTTCGCTGCAGTGGCAGCCAGTGAGGTGTCAGGGCTCTTGAGAACCTTGTTGAATAGGCCTCTGAGGATATTGTGAACTCTTCAGAAAATCTAACAATCTCCTCAGAAACGTCTCGTCCCTGGAGAACTTTATACTTAGCGAGGCCGGGATGAGAAGTCAGATATGTGGGGATTGAAGGACCGGTTTTCCAGAGAAGCCGCTATATATTACATGCCAACTTCTCTTTTGCTCTGTCAATCTTTATACAGTAATATATTCACTCCTGCACTGCAGCCCGCTCCCACATGACATTGTTCCTGAAATAATCTCCTCGCCCTGAATATGAGCCCCGTGATGCAACGCCACAGACAGAAGGTCACAGCGCTGGATGGAAGTGGGACGGTGCTGCTAAAAGTACCCGAGGAGTCCGGCCTGGGAGCCTGATGACTGAGACTCGGGGAAAGTAGCATCCAGTGTGTTTTGGCAACACGCTTTTACGCTCTCGCATGTCTCATCTCGCTCACATAAAGAAGGACACATCTGTTGAGTAAAAATGTCTCATGACATCCAAAGCTGCAACTCTCCCTTTGGTTCTTTAGGCTTGGAGAGACAGATACATCCAAGGAGAAATATTATTGATTTCATGTTTGCCTCTTCTTGGCGGAAGCACGCTCCTCCTTTTAATTTACTGTGTGCTTTCTTTCCTTGACCCTTTCTGCCTGATTGCTTATTTCAGTGCAGAACTCACTCCTACTTACTTTCCCTTAACTGTCAATGACTCAGTTTTCTCTTTGAGCCCCGTGTATCCCAGGGCCTCTGGGTGTAATCAGAGGAATCCTGATGTGCTCATGAAAGAAAGTCTCCTATGTGGAGTACAAGGAGAAAATGCAAGGTGGGTGACAGGGTGAAGTGAGCTTAATGCACCACAAGCTAATGAGGATGGTTCTGCTGGTGGCGGGCAGGAGAGTCGTATGAAACCTCAATATTTGGAAATCTAGGGGGGAGTGGGACA
>OMLF01037830.1:2103-16163 GCA_900302615.1 Holocentrus rufus | reverse complement strand
GCTGGGATGATTAATATGGAAGCCGTGACCTCAAGAGAAGCAGTCAGCAATACGCACACAGAGTACACGTCCACACACACACACACACACGCCACGTCTTGTGCGCATGCATACACACACACACACACACACACACACACACACACACACAAACAACACCTTCTCCGCATCCAGCCAAATCCTGCAGTGTGTGTGTGTGTGTGCATATATAGACTTCTTTTACAGCTTGCTACAGTGATGATAAATACATTTAGCTGCTACCCAAGGCCTGACTGATAAATTGTAACAGTAAAATGAGGTACAAGGCCAGCATGGCACACACACACACACACACACACACACTAGGTGCCAACTTGCACACAAACACACAGACAAGTGCACGACTCAAATTCACACAAACACTGATATGAGGCTCAGTCACTCCATCTCTCTCTCACTCTCACACACACACACACACACACGCACACACTGAGTCAGTCACTGAAGTACCAGACAGTGTAACAGATTGAGTGGCCACTGTATTACAAGGTCTGACAGGCAAATCAGTGAGCTATACGAGCACGAGAAAAGGTCATCGGGGTGACATGCACACACTTTTTAAAAAGGGGGGCAATATTCTGCAAAAGCACATTCACTCACACACACACACACACACACACGGCAGCCCTGCTGCTTACCGCTGACAAGGTGCTACGCAATGTGACTGATCTTAAATGATCCCAGCACTGATGAATGTATATTAGTCTATAGCTTTAAGTTGCCAGTGACAGAGACAGATAGCTGGTGTTTGGCAGCAGAGACGGAGGGAGAGGATCCACTGTATGGATGGATGGAGGGAGTTACAAAAAAAAAAAAGATTGATGATTGGGTGGGAAGAGAGGAGAGAATGCGGGAAAGAGGAATAGATTAAGTAATCAGACAGTGACTGCCGCTCTCCCAGTTTCCTCCTCTGCGACACTCTCTCCTGCTCGCCCTCCCCCTCCGCCTTGTCTTTGATCCGCGCTCCGGCTTGAAACCATTCGCAACGTCGTTCCAGGGTGTCAAAATTCAAATTCAAGCACTTTCCTCCAACCGTCAATGAGGACTGTCGACAAGTTGCCTTTTTTTTTTTCCCCTACACAGCGCCTTGCTGTGCCAGAAAATTACCCACGGCATTCAAAATGGTGCTTCTCGGCGGCGCGCTGGAAAATTTTGGGGTGAAATCATTCATCATCAAGGTGGAGTGCGGTGGAAAAGGCAACAAAGCCCAGACTGCAAAGTGCATTCATTATCCCGAGCGCGCCGGAGCCGAGGCAACGGTTCTGTTACGCCCAGCACTCTGCCTCCGCCGCTGTGTGTGGGGAGACGCCGAGCGGCCTGGCGCCCTGAGGGTAAAAAAAAAAAAAACGCCTCAAAAAATGAATAAGGATGATGAAATCGGGTAAAAGTCACGCTAACGGGAAAGTCACAAGTATGCAAATGACAGGTTAACACAACAGCGGCGCAGAAGGGCATTTGAGGACGCACAAAGTGCAACTTTGGTGTGGCTGGGCTCAGGCGTGGGCCGATTTCCCGTTTCAAGGTATACCGCGGTTTGAAAAAGTCATGGTTCCAAAACGACAATATGAGCTGGGTTTTTTTCCAAGTTAAAATATTCTCAAATAGAGGAAGTGCAGGGAATCCCTCCGGTCACATGCAGAAGAACTGCAGGTTTACGCTCACTTAAGAAACTGCATTTATTCTAATTTTATTTAAAAGTGTACTTTTTTCCCCCCAAATATCTCATTTATTAATGTTCTATGTTAAACTATGTTATCTAGACATAGGTTTAATAATGTACCAAATGTTCTACATGTTATTAAAAATTAATTACATTTTGATCAATGGCAAAAAAACTATTTTTTTTTAATTTTACAATAACACATTTTCAAGTTGCACAATGCTGGTATTTATGCCTAAGATTATCATACCAGGCTACAGCAGTACAACATCATGCCAGTGAGCTGAAGTTACAGTGAGCGATGATCACCACAATAAATGACTCAGGAGTGGAGAAACTGTGCCTGGTCTGACAAATCCTGGTATCTGCTGCAGCACGCTGATGACAGGGTCAGGATTTGGCAGGCACATCAATCTGTGGACTCGTCCTGCCTGCTGCTGCAGGTCAGTAGTGGTGGTGAAATAATGTGGGGAAGGTTTTCTTGGCGCGCGTTAAGATCCCTCGGTACCAGCGGAGCTGTCGTTTGAACGCCACGGCGCACCTTGAACGCTTGTTGCTGACCACACGCATCCCTTCACGGCCACAGCCTGCAATTTGTCACATAGATGCTTCCAACAGGATAATGCTGCGTGTCAAAGCATGCAACATCAACATGGCTCCATGAACATTAGGGGTGTGTGAATAAAACAGCTTCAGAGTTGCTGTGAGGTTCTTTTTTTTCCACTTTGACGGAGCTAGGCTAACGACTCCTGTAGATTTCAACTCTTTATGCTAAGCTAACACGAAATGCTAACGATCTGAACCAAACCAGTGGACGCACAGAGGTGAAAATGGTATCGAACATCTTGTCTCAGTCTGGGAAAGTCAGAAAAAAGTGTATTTTGCTCAAAAGGTTGGAGTGTTCCTTTAAATTACAAAGAAAGAAGTTGAATTCTGAGTCAGTTCAATTTTTAAAGTCAGTGTGACACAAACCGAAGACACCAAGGAACAAACTGTGAAAAAAGGTGAATCATCACTTCTAATGAGCACAACTTCAAGTCCCCAGATCTCCCAATCACCCAATAAGAGCAGGTTTGGGATGAGGTGGAATGGGATATTTGCAGCGCGAGTGTGCTGCCAAGAAGTCTACAGGAACTGAAATGTGCAATTAAATTAGCGCGGACCGAGATCGTTGTGGAAAGTCTCCAGCGCCTTTTGAATCCCGTCCAAGAATTCAGGCTGATTCAAACACTAAAGGGATCCTAGCCGGTGCTGCAGCTCATAAAAACGGCCATCGAGCATTTGCCTCTTCTCTTTCAGGTGCTGGAATAATGAGATAATTCAAGGAAACTATGTGAGTTTGGGCGAGGGCCTTCATATTCTCTCTCTACCCTTGCATGCATAAATTTGAGGTCTTTTTATGTTCCTTTTATTCTTTCCCTTGCTGTTTTTGTACCCTTGGCCAAATACCTGTCTATTTTAGTGGGATCTCTATTCATATTTCTTTTATGTGCATCTTTTTTTTTTTACATTATTGATATATTTATGTACTATTCCCTTGGGTTTAGTTTTTTATAGTTGTATTAATGGTGTACTTGCTATAGACATTGGTTTACTCATAAATGCCTGGATGGGCCCAACTGCTGAGTATTTTTCTCCTGACTTTGTATCTATTTGAGGAGATCCCGTTTATACTGTACAAAAATTATCATCTCAGCTTCAGCTGTTGCTAAAAGCACTGATGGCTTGATTTCTCACACCTGCTATTAGCTGCTGCGGCTTCAGATGTTTTTGATTATTGTCTTTGTATTTATGTGCATCTCTTAATTTTCTCTTAACATCTGACAAAGATCTACCACCAAAACATTGTTTATTTGTCTAATAAATACTGATTTAGCAAAAGACAGTGTGTTGATACTTTAATTCCAATCAGGCGTGCGAGAAACAATAGTGCCTTTGTTCCTTATTCATTTATGTTTTTTGTTCCTTTTATGTAGGACATTTCTGTGGTTTTAACTTCATCTTTTGTCCCCTTTGTGCTGCGGCTCACATGCAAGGCCACGGCACGACAGTCAGAAAGGCCGCTGTACTGGGTGGATAAAAAGCAAGTTTGCTCTAGAGCAGTTACGCCAAGCTTGTGCAATCTCTTGTGTTGGCAATCAATGGCCTTTGTTGTTCGCACAACAGAACAGTCTGAGCAGAGGGCGAAGATGCATTTGAGTTCTGCAGGATGCGTGCTGTAGGTCTTTTCTGAAGGCTAGGCTGTAATTGTCTTTTGTAACCCTGAAAACATTTAGGCTGGTAGTTTCGAGAAGTGCTCATAATGTCCTTCCGTTAGGGTGAGGCGTTTTGTGTGTGTGTGTGTGTGTGTGTACAAGTGGTAATCTTTTTGGCTGAGAATGCACTTTGTTTGCTTTTTATCCTCTTTAAGTAGAGTGACATTTAGGCTTGTTGTGACTGTCTGAGCATGCCAGGATTGTTTGCAGCGACCTATTCCGGCTGCTGGAGCTATTTTGGTTACTACCATTTGTGATTAGCTTAATGTTGTTTAAGCTTTTGACTAGCTGAGTGCTTTGCAAGTCTATTGCTGCATGATTGGAGCTGTTTTTCCTATTTCTTTTCTTTTTTTTCTTTTTTTTCTTTTTTTACATTTAGCAGGTTTTAGCTGTATTACTGAATTGGCTGCTGTCATTTAATTTGACTTGCAGGAATCTGAGGGCCACTAGTTCTGAGCAGTGTCGATGCTGCATGAAGACACACACACACATGCACACACACACACAGCGAGCGAGGCACAGTGCTTAGTATGACAGTTCCTTTTGTAATGAGTTCCCACGCATTTTCACAGACAAAACTTTTCCAGGATCCAGAACAAAATATCCATGACCATTTACAACATGGAAGGACATGAACAGTAGTGAAACTGAAGGAGCATAATGTCATCACACATCAACGTGTGTTAGGTTACGCCAACAGCTGCAGAAAGTCAGACTTGCACATCAAAACGTTACATGGAAGATTATCCATGGAAGATGACTGTATTCTATTTAACAACAAAATTAAATTCATGACTTTTCCAAAACGTTTTGATCATTTTACTTTCATGACTTTTCCAGGCTTGGAAGAAAATTATTTTAAAATTCTATGACTTTTCCAGGACCGTGGGAACCCAGAGTAAAACAAGGGCAACAGGTACCTGTGTGGAAACCTGGCTTGGGTATTAATGAAACATGCAGAGAGGCACTGTGTGTGTGTGTGTGTGTCAGAGAGAGGGTAATACCACTGGGGTTTTCAATTGTGCACCTCCCCTTCGCAGATGTTCGGCTGAATTGGGCCAGCAGCACAGCCAGCACGCACAAGAGGAAAATCCCCACCACCGACACACTCAGACCTCATCGATGCTACACTCACATCGCATATAAAAAATATAGTGAAAAAAAAATTGTGACTGCAAGATTGCTGCATGCAAAGGCCGATACATCTGACTGTTCACTGCAATTTCACCGCATGCAACTCAGTGATTCATTCATGCAACTCTGCTTTCACTCTCTCTATTTCTTTAATCTTTATCTCCCTCCCTCCCTTTATCCTTCCTAGTATCCTTTAATCTGTCCAACCATCTCTCGCTGGCTGCACACACACACACACACACACACACACTCCCCCATCCCGTCAACTCTTCACCTCCACCACACAGAAAGCAGTGCATGTTGGGTCGTGTAATGTCAAGGGCCAGTAAGAGTAATGTGGTACGTGTCACAGCCTTGAGTGCAAGTGTGTGTGTGTGTGTGTATGTGGGATGTGCATGCACGTGCCACAGCGGAGGCAACAAACAAATCAATCACACAATCAATGACATTGATCCGCTAAATGGCGATGTCAGGTCACATTAGTGTGTGTGTGGGTGTGTGTGTCTGTGTGTGTGTGTCTGTGTGTGTGTGGTAGTATTTTCGTCATTTTGGTGTGACATTCAGAACCAATGGACTGCTCCCAATGGTTTAAGTAACGGTTTTGGTAGATTAACTGAATTGCTTCAAACACATAATCAATGGCTATAGGTACCATGAACACTCATTCACAAATAAGTGCCCACGTACACACACACACACACACAAGCACACACAAACACACACAAACACACACACATACATCTTTCAAAATGCTTGCGGGGACATTTAAAAGATCCATGCTTCAGCTAAGTCAGAAAATGGTTTGAGTTGCTCTGTAAATATGCTGAAAAGTAATCTTGAGGTTGTTTGAATCAATTCAATTACTTGGGAAAAAGGTGCAGTTCAACAAAATAGCCCTTCATCCACCGAGGCGAAGGAGCAGCCAAACAAAGACTTGAGGGGCAGGTGTAAAACGACCAATAACCGAAGACTTCTGTTGTGTTCAGTGACATGAAAATTGCCCAACAATCTTTTCTTTTCCCCAAAACAAACCAGGCGCATCCGCACAACGATTTCTCCCTTCCTCTCATTTGCTAATACACAACCCTGATGCCAATTCTCCTGCCTGAACTTTGCCGATTTTCCCCCAACGGCAAACACACCGTCACAGTCCGTTTGTGTCACCGCGGCACTCCTGGGATTTCAAAGTGAACACACACACACACAAAAACAAAAACAGGGCCTCGATGCCATCCCTGCAACCAAACTCTCAAGTGTAATTTAATTACAAAAACACTTAAAACAGGCTGGTCGCAAAGTGTTTTTGCAGAGAACAAAAGGCCAAAATGAGGAGGCAAAAACAAGAAGAAGAAAAAGGGAGGTGCATTACAAATTTCCAGATATGGGGCGTGAGAGGGAGAGATAGAGGGAGGGAGTGTGTGCTGAATGTGAAAGCAACCGGAGACAACATGGCGGTCTTGGGAGGAGGAGAGCGGAGGCAATACAGGACAGAAACTGGAAAAGTGTCAGAAATAAGTAAACTAATAAATAGATGGAAGGAGGGTGAGCGACTGTCCTTTTCCTTTTGTGCTTTGCTATTATTCTTCATTCATGCATCCCTACCTTCCTTCCCTCAGTCCGTCCATGTTGAAATTGGTTGTGTAATACTGCCGGATAATGTAATAACATGTCAACGTGTAATAAAATGACTGTCTAAATGAACCAAAAAATGTAACAAAACCTAATGTAATACATCAGATGAGCTGAATTACTGCATTGCCAGGAGAATTAACTTAATTGCAAGATATTAAACTTGTTAAATTATCAGGGAGGAACAGGCTTTATTACATTTTCTGCCAATTCAAAGGCATCGGGAAAAAAGTCTGGAAAGTCGCTCTCGAGGTGTGTGAGTTCACAATAAATGTGATGTTTCAAGCTGCCTGCTTTTGAGGGAAAAAAAAAGATTGAAAACAGTATCACACGTCTTTAAATGGCTGCCATTTTACACAGCGTGCCATCAGGTTGTTTTTTTTTTCTCCCCTCAGGGTCTCCGTTGTTTTCGGGAAATCATTTTCCAGGACGGTTTCTGCAACAAAAAGCCGGTAGTCTGCATAAGTTAGGCGTAATAGGCCGTAAGAAAAGCCCAAGGTCTGTGGCCACAAAGCTTAACTAATGTCATCCTGTCACTCACTTCAGTCATTTTCTGTTACATAAACATGAGGCCTAACATGCCATTTTACTGCTGCAACAACTTTAGTAGCCTGAACACCAATAGCACCCAATTATGGAGTGTAGCCTGCAGAGCTAGTTCAGGTAGAAAACTCAAAACATGCAGCGTTCATATGCATTCAGACACCTCCTCCTCCTCGATGCTTTGCCCCTCCGTCTATTTAAGCTGCTCATGCCTTGCATCTATCCCTGTTCTGCTGCAAACACACCGCGCTGCCTGCTGCACCTCATGCTCACTGCCTGCTGCTTTGTTAACATCCCTCCTCCACCTCAGCATCCACCTATAGGCTCTGTACATTTTCCCAAGGCTGGGGGATATCCTGTCACTCTCCGCTCTGTTTTGCATAAGCTCCGTCGGCTGCAGGAAGACATGGTCGAAGCCTAGACACCAAACATGATTAATCTGTGCAGTGTACGGATGCACAATATGGATTTTTTCAGCCGGTACCAGTGACTGATAATTACCTGCTTCACACAGCCAATAAGATAACCAATAAAAATTTCTCTTTTATTTTAAAAGGAAGTTAATAACCTGTAGTTTATGTGCACCTGAGGGTAAGAAAGGCTAAGATGTAGTGAGCAGTTGGATGATTTAATAATCCATAGCTGTGACCTAACCAGATCTGACATCACTATTGTTAACACAAGAGAAAGCTGTTCTGACTCTACACACTTTGGCTCTTTGCCTAAGAATTCAAATGAAATGCTTTGACATAATCTATCAAATTAGACACGTCAACGTATTAAAAACAACTAAAAGTAAAGTGAAGTGAAGTAAAGTAAAGTAAAGTGCATCCCTCAGTAAAAACAAAGGCTTTTATAGAAGTGAAATCCTATGGCAGCTTCGTCTGCAGAAATTACAGCTGATATTTATTGGCTGTAATTGCAACATCAGAATAATACATAGTCATATAAAATTCCCATCATCTGCTTGTAATTTATCAGGCCTGATATATTTTGTGCATCCCTAGTGCAGTGCATATATATATATCTATGCATGTTTCTCATAAACTTTAACATGTGCTAATTGAACTACCTACAGAATTAACCCTTACAAAGCTTCAGAGTGAAACTAACAATAACACCGACTGAACAACAAACTTACTTTTCTTGGGTGTTTCTCTGCATTTCACTTTCCCAAACCCAACAAGTGCTGCTGGGCTCAACTGTCTCCACTAACCTGCTGTGACAGGTGTTGTGCCAAATTTGGTATCCCCTTAAAAATGCGCGCCCCCCTCACGGGTACACACTGGCAATCTGTCAAAGCAGCCTTGGACCACATCGGCTTGACTTCACATCAGGGAAGACAGTTTCTATATATTTGGCCTCATTTGAAGAAAACTGAGTTGGGCGGCGCTGCCACCTTCCTCGCTGAAACGTATTCCAGCAGGGCGAGCCCGCTGCCTTCCAGACTGTGTCTCCCTGTCTTTCCTTCACGCTGTTTGCACTCGTGGGTGTGCAGAGCTTCTATTTAGGATTGTTTTTTTGTTTTTTTTTTAAATCAAGGGTTTGATAAGCGTGTGATCTTCCAAAACAAAGAGAGGAGGACACTATCTTCTGTTAATTCATATCAGTGAAAGGCTTCATTAAGTGTACCTTCAAATAGCACCGTGCAAGGCAGGGGAAGCACCTTCACAAACTATTTCTTTGAGCTGTAACTATTTCTTTATTATATTGGATCAAAAGCTGCACAACTTAAGATCTTACTAGTGTCTTCTTATTGACTGAGAGGGATTGTGGGAGCAATGACTGACAACAATAACCTCCATGAAGAATCAACTCTTCATTACAAGGCAGTCTAATGTGCTGGAATGCACTCAAAACGTTTTACTGTTTGAAAGCCATTGACAGAAAAAAATCAAAGCGATAAGCATTTATGTTTTACCATTGGAAAGCCAGTGACAGCAAAACTGTCCATAAAACTGCTGTTTAATCTGATCAGCACTAGAAACCATTCCCATAAAATAAAGCATGTTTTATGTTATCTGAAGTCTTGGCTCAACAGGTGTGTGATGGGATACGTTGATGACTGGATTTACAATCCAACACTAGCTAGTAGGTGCACTCTTTTTGTATGTGTGTGTGTGTGTTGGCGTGTCCATATGTTGTGGCACTGACGATCAAAAACACCTCAGTCAGTCTTGTTGGAGGTTCTGAGCCAAACTAAATGCACTGAGGAAAAAAAAAAATCTGCTCTTCCAGGCTGTTGCTCGGGCTGTAATCTCATTTGCTAAAATCCGTTTGGTGTGAATCAAACAGCCAATCAAATCAAAGAGTCGTCAAAGGTGTCAATCATGTCTTGTGGGCGGGGCTTGGAGGAGGTGCTGTATGAAGTTAAAGGTGGAAAAGCTGTTTGCTGTTCTCATTCTACAAAGTCACCTACACGTGTTTTACAGGGATGCTAATACATTACTGCATTACCCAGAGGTCTTTGCATTATCTGTTGCTACGGTGCGCCTCTCCCTCCACCCTCCGGCCCTGCCTCCATTTAAACTTTGCTGCTTCTTCCTCCCTCTAGCTGCACGTCTCTTCCTCCGCCCGTCTTTCATTTCCAACTCCCATTCCCGCTCTCTGGGGGATTGGAGATAATCTGGTGCCAAGATTCTCTGTAATCTGATCCAATTCTCTTTCAGAGTCGCGCACAAACTCACACAACTCCCATCCGATTCATTGCTGACACACCCCGCAGAATAACACACACACACACACACACACAGATAGATCTGCTCCAATTCAGCGGTGCCACCTCTCTAATCCTTTTGCTGCAGGGACCTGCCAAGGCAGCGGCGCTCACCCACCCGCACACAAAAAACGTGTACACAACTGCAAGCACATACACACACATGCCCAAATCTACGTCAGCGTGCACTTACATACACACACATAATGCATGCACAATACATACACAGTCACACACTACTCTGCATGCATGCCTGAAGGCAAAAAAAAAAAATTCACACACTTATAGTGAACACAAGCATGCGCACGCCCACACACACACACAATCCATATGCACCCACACGTTATGTTCATCCCTGCTGTAATGGAAAGCAGCTTGACCGGAATCCCTCCATCCATTTACCCATTCATTTATTCAACCTTACCATTCCCCACTTCTCTGCTCGGGCTTAAAATTCTATCACTTCTTTTCTTCACCTTTCGCTCCTGCCTGCCCAAGCCCTCGCTCTCGCCTTTTCACCTGCTCTCTTCACTTCTCCTCGCTCCTTCTTTAAGATCTTATAGATTCAGGTCTGCTGCCTCCTCTCTCTCTCTCTCTCTCTCTTTCTCATTTCTTGTCCTGTTTTTCCACTTCTCTCTATTTCCTCTGGCAGTGTTTGCTCTTGTCTTTTTTTCGGGCTGCGGTTAAAATTTCAAGTCATTCCTCGGATAAGAAAGAGGAAATATTGGCCGGTTGTGGCGCAAGTATGTTCAATCAACAGAAAAACGGACGTGGTTTAAGAATAGTCTTTGTCCATACAGCGGGATGGAAAGTTTGAATGGGGGATGTGACATAGGAGGAGATTTTCCCTGAGAGTATCAGAGGTCAGCCGCAGAGCAGCAGGGCCGTCCCCTGAAAAGCTGACAGTTCGAATCATCTTTCTCAGATCCCCTGCAGCGGGCTGGGAAGTCTGAGTCACAAATATCTATTTATTTATTTATTTCCCCCCAGACAGTCAATAAGCATTGCAATACCACAGTAAGACAGATCAGATGTGGTCCATTTTCACTAAAGATGCACCGTCATGATCGAAGTGACAAATCAACACGGTCGTGGGCAGAGTGAGAGAAGGCATTTATACGATTCATATAATGTTTCTGTAGTTATTGAAGTAGCCTCAATGCTGCTCAAGCTGGCACTGTAAGAAAGAAAAATCGAGGGGAGAGGACTGTGAATTTAGGCCAACAATGTTTGATTTGCTTTATAATTTAATTGTTTACATTTTTGAATCTTTAAAGTTATTGAGCTTCATTATATGAGCTTCATTTCACCAGACATACACCTGCGTGCCGCCTCATTACTGCAACAGAGCTAATTCAAACTGGCCGGCAATTAAAATCTTCATGCTGCTGTTTTCAGTCATTTTACTGATTTTAAAGGTGCACTTTGCAAAATTGCTGAGGGGTGATTGATCTTTTAGAATTAACTGAAAAAAAAAACATGGAATAAGCACCTAATTTGTCAGTGAGTCAGACAGACAATGAGAACTGTTTAGACTCAGCCACCAAATAACATTCTTAACCATTATTCCAGTTGAGCCTAAAGAGTCTTTACTTCTCTCCAATTTTGCAGAGTGCACCTTTAATTGCCCAAATATGTTTCTATGACTGTTCCATTTGATTATGGCTGATAAGGACTGATTTGATTATTGCTAATGTGGCTTAATCAAATTTTAAATTTGTACCAATACGTCTGCTAATTGCCAGAGGGACGATGAATAAAAAACAATGAACAGCTGAATCACCATGAGGAAAACCGAGTCGGGTACAGGCCTATCAGTAAAGCTGGTAGGGATTCAGCGTCTTGCTCAAGGACACCTCAGCAGCGTGCGTGCATGCCAACACAGTCCTTCAGTTCAAGGTCTGCCTCCTCACTCACCAAGTGACCGAACTGCCAAAACCAGCAGGCGCGTTCGCTGGTAGAAGGGAAACAAGTCGGATAAGTTTGCCCACTGTCTCTCACATAATTGGCAAATCACAGTCAACTGCCCAAAAAAAAGGGCAAACATCCACATCCCTCAAACAAACCACTTCTTTCTCAAGTGTGAATTAATCATTTTCCTTGCACCCTCCCCCCTTTCATTGCTCTCTGATCCTCCCCTTTGCGTCTCTCTCTTCATCTCTCCGCTCTTCCTCTACACAGCTAAAAAGTCGAAAAAGTAACTTTCCTTCCACCCCCATCTCTCGGTCTGTGGCACTTGTCCTTCGTTCCACTTTCATCACTCTCTCTCTCTCTCTCTCTTCACGGTCGTCTAGCCTACATAAAATAAGTCTTTTCAACTCGAAAAAAAAAAATTCAAGGAAATTTGATAAAAGGAGGGAGGGGAGGGTTAAGAGAGAGAGAGAGAGAGCGAGAGAAGATAGAGACAGAGAGAGAGGAGCGGAAAAGTGACTATGGACTGGGAGGTCAAAGATGGACAGATGGCGAGGGAGGGAGGGATAGAAGGGGCAGAGGCGAGGGAAAAACAGGACAGAGGAGATGAGGGGAGGTGTCCAAACCTTAACAAGGATTCAGGAAGTAGTTGGAGAACGGGAGCAGATGGCTGGAGGAGGCATAGAGATATACAGAAAGTTAAAGGAATACTCCAACATTTTGGGCAAAATACCCTTTTTCCGACTCACCCAGGCTGAGACAAGATGTTCAATACCATTTTCACCTCTGTACGTCCACTGGTTCGGTTCCGATGGTTGGCATTTCATGTTAGCTTAGCATAAAGAGTTGAAATCTACAGGAGTCATTAGCCTAGTTCCGTCAAAGTGAAAACCTTACAGCAACTCTGAAGCTGTCTTATTTATACAATGTATCGGAGATGCTGTAAGGTTTATTTTTTTCACTTTGACGGAGCTAGGCTAATGACTCCTGTAGACTTCAACTCTTTATGCTAAGCTAACACAAAATGCTATCCACAGGAATCAAACCAGTGGACGTACAGAGGTGAAAATGGTATCAAACATCTTGTCTCAGTCTGGGTAAGTCAGAAAAGGGGATACTGCCCAAAACGTTGGAGTATTCCTTTAAGGGGAATTAAGGAGATGGATAGCGAGAGTTGACAGACAGAGGTACAGACAAAGAGAGCGCGATTCGACAGAGCTATAATCACAATCAAAGCACCTGTAGATTTACAGCAAGCAAGCAAGGCAGACAGGGAGGGATGAGAGCATGACTCAAACGTGTGATGAAAGAGTGATGAAAAACAAGACCGCGAGGCACGGCGAAGGTACAAGGATCAGTGTCACAGACCTGCTTGATCCAGGTACCTCAACTTTCCTGCTCCATCACACACACACACACACACACACACACACACACACTCAGACTCGGCATGTCACTCAACCGCTGACAGATGAGGGGATGGAGCGACAAGTGGAGAGAGAAATGGATGTCTGGGTTCGTTTGTGTTGCCTTGGTTGGCGCTTTAGTGGGCGGCGACCTAGCTCTGCATCATCTCGAAGGCGCTGGAGTGTACTCAAGGTGGGTGAAAGGTGAGACCGGCAGACCCTCACACACCATCAGCAGGTGGATCAAAGAGCTTACCTGCCCACGAGAGTCAGCGTGCTCTTGAGATGGCTGCTTTGATAACACAGCCATGGAAAATATGTGTTGGCACAGCAGTGTATACAGTCCAGAGATGATCAATACACAAGGCCGTGTCCTGTCTATCCGCTCTACTTCTACGCGTCGGAAAAGAACCATTTGCATGACAAAGAGACAAAACAAATCAGACATTCTGCAGCCGCCGTCCAAGGCTCCAGTTACACTTCATTTCGATGCGATTCTTATCATCCAATCATGCCAGAACGCATTAAGTGGCTGATCTGGATGCAAAACAAAAAAAGAAAAAAAAAAACAAATTAAAAAAAAAGAAAAGAAAAGAAAAAGAAGGACTTCTGATTCAGCTCACATTGCTTATCAGATCTTCTAAATCAAATATGGAAGAGGCCAGGCTCACATAGTGATGGCAGTTCTGCAGCAAATCAGCCACAAGCAAAATGAGGGAAAGGTAACGCAGGCAGATTTAAATCAACGCGGCCACAGGGGAGCCATG
>OMLF01037828.1:0-13097 GCA_900302615.1 Holocentrus rufus | reverse complement strand
ATTCTCTCTCTCTCCGTCTCTCTCTCTCTCTCTCTCTCTCTCTCTCTCTCTCTCTCTATATATATATATATATATATATATATATATATATATATAGTTTTTGGTTTTGGTTTTTCTACTCAAGAGAGTAGATATAACACATGGGATTGATAGTTTCATAAATGTATTTTGTCCATTGAAGATGGTCTGTGGACATACTTTCCACATACAGCCCTCCTCAAATGTAGCGTAAGACAAATTCGTGTGTTACAGAGTCACAGTGGCTATGAGCTATGAGGCGTGGCAGTGTTGTGACACGCATGTGATCGCATGACCAGCCAGCCACATCAGCAGGAAGGCTGACCCAGTGAACAGTACATTTCATATGTAATTATGCACAAAATGTGTGTCTCTCTTCTCTCTCTTTCTCTTTCTTCGTGTGTGTTGCCTTTTGTAGCACTGTGAGCATCATAGTTGAACAGTGTTTAACCAGGGAAGTGCAGTGCAGTGTAGGGTGAGAACAACACTGGGCTTTTAAAATTTTGATATTGGCCAGCCAGCCTTGTCCATCTCTGAAATGAGGGATACTGGGAGTGTGAATCTTTGCTTTACCAGCGATATGATACACAGCATGGGACATGGTTGGCAGTGTGATATGAGAACAATTAATGGTCCATCTAAAAAGAGAGGATTTGCCATCATGCATCAGTACAAATGACAATGCATCGAGGATACACTTTGCAATTCATGGTTTGCAGTATGACACACAGACAGTATTAGATCATTTAAAATAATGCCATTCAGTGCATTGCAGGTATGGTAAGATTGCAACTTTAGCTAAATGTAATTAACGAAAATCAATACTTTTAAGGTGTTACAAAAAGTAGTGTAGAATGTGATCAGAAATAAAGGAAAATAGTTACAAACAGTCGAGTATGCAGATTTTATTGTACAAGATGCAGTTAGTCTTATTGAGCCAGAATCAACATTTGCAGCAGTTTGACTGTAATGTTATCCCTGTCTGACAGAAGTAACTGTGCAACCAAGGTTGTGTTTTGAGTCAAACCTCCAAAAAGGATGCATACATGTAGAATATAAAATCTTCCTCACATGAACTCTAAAATCAGAACCAAGCAGGAAATACCCAGTTATCAGAGTAATGTACCACTGCAATATAAATAACCAACATAAAATCCTCAACTTAGAGCAGTAACAACTGAAAACAAAAAAAACGTGACTGCTCAGTTCAGTTCTGACTGCTCAGCTCAGTTCAGCAAGCTAAAAAAAATCCCCCTGCGTGTGATCCAGCCAGTTTCACATCAACAGTCAAACTCTCTGACAGTTACATGAATTATGAGAAAACGAGACAGTCTGTCAAGTCTCCAGAGTTGATCCGTTTGACAGAGTAGAGCACGATTCATCCAAACAGTATTATCTACAGTTAAATGACGCAGTCCTGACAGATCAAGGAGACAGAAGGCACAATATGACACCACAGAGGCAGACGGATTGTAAACAGGGCTTCGATGAAAGGGGCTGCTATGAGCGTCTGCATGAAAACCCACAGGCACTTTGCCCTCTATGGCACCTGATTTGACACCCATCAACTAAACGACAATATATTGTAATGGCTGGGAAAAGATGGAAGGAGATTGCCGCACATTTCAACATCTACAGTACATGCCAGTTTATTTGTCTTTGTAAAACATCCTTCCCTTCGTGGGCTCATGCAGTTAATATGCTGCACCACCTGTTTCAGTTGATGCGGCACATTAATTACATGTTAAATCAAGCTTAAAACAACGCGCTGAAATGCGATGAATGATGAATTGATGTATGCATCCGTGCAGACAATGAATCGTTACATGACCAGTAGTCGTAGATCTAGTTTTAGACCCCATGTGGGCGCAGCAGCAACTGGAAAGTCACAACGCAGTCAAGATATCGTGGGGTGGCATGTATATTATGAACCAGACACCTAGGGCCTCCCAGGTTTAAGATTACACAGACAAAGAGAGGTTTTTTGGGGGGGAGAAAAAGTCCTTCAACCTTGAGGCCCTGCTTAACACCCCAAAATCTGAGTCTCACAACCTGAACAACAAATCAAAATGATACTGTTAGAAATAAAGCCTACCGCAACTTCAGAAAGCCTGCTACACACACAGCACTGTACCCTCTCTCACACTGACATACGTGCAGGTACACACGTACTCTACAATGTGGTTGTAGCAACACACATGCACATGTGTGTTGCTGTGGGCTAATACATCCAGGGGGCAGAGCAGTTAATTTAACCTAATACTTGCCAGTCTACCATTAAAGAAAACCCTTATTTCCACCCTTCCGCTTAGAGCGGCTCAGTAACATCGTAAAAACTGCCCTACGTCTTACTCCCTCAGATCTGACAGCCTCTGTGTGTGTGTGTGTGTGTGTGTGTGTGTGTGTGTGTGTGTGTGTGCGCGCGCAGTGTAAGAACTAAGGTCAAAGTGTCACACAGGAGGTTTTCACTTACCCATGTTCCCTCTAATTCCCCCATACAGGACTACAGAACACACATTATACCCTCAACCTTACATGGCTCTCTGATAAAGTAATTACTGCAACACTAACCCTAAACACAGTTAGATTCTTTTTCTTTCTTTCTTTCTTTCTTTCTTTCTCTTTCTTTCTTTCTCTCTTTCCTTTTCTTTTCTTTCACCCCTTTAGATTTTTCCTTTTTTCTTTCATCCCCTCTCTCTTTTATTTCACAGGATTGTACCCTGCACCTCTTTGAAATGCATACCAGCTCTGCCTTTCTGTGTGTGTGTGTGCATGTGTGTGTGTGTGTTTGTCAAATGAGGAACTATAAGTAGTCGCTGTTCCGTCAGAAAGCCCAACTTGGGCCTTTGTCCTCAGTGACCATAAAGTGTAACTCTAGTCCCAGAGATGCAAATTACAGTTCTACTTATACCAAGGATCAACAAAGGACCTCTCTCTTTTAGACACCCCTTTGTTTCATTCAGTTCCCCCCAACCTCCACACCGCCCTCCACCATCAAAAGTCCCTCTAACCACCAAGGGAGTCAAGCTATTGTTTTTTTTCTCCTTTTTGTTAGGAGATGGTAAGTAAAGGCCCAGCCCCTGCTTCTCAGGTCCTATCTCCATGTGTAACGCTTTATTCTCTGTGACTTTGCTGTAACTGTATCTGTCTTCTCACTTTTAACTGAAATGTATAGTGCTTAAGTGAAGGACTAAAGGTTTTTTTTATTCAGTTGTGCAAATTAACTCCATTTACCGTTTTTGTGTGTGGTTGTATTCCTCTTTCTCCCACCTGATGTGTCATTCTATAGCATACTTTTGTTGGTCTGATGATGTGGTGGTAATTTGTAGGATGGTCACTTATTAGTCAGTTTTATTTATATAACACCAAATTATCTCAGGGCACCTTTCATATTGAGCAGGTCTAGGCCCAGCATTCCCCCATCAGCAAGCATTTGGTGATAGTGGTGAGGAAAAAGTCCTCATCTGATCCAGCCCCAACCATAAGCTTTATCAAAAAATAAAGTTTTAAGCCTACTCTGAAACATAGAGAGATGTTCCAGTCTCTGTAATAGGATGTGATGATCAATGGTGTCAAATGCAGCACTAAAATCTAATCAGACAAGTAGAAGAAGTCCTGTCCGATGTAAATAGGAGGTCATTGGTAACTTTTATCTGTGCTGTCTCTGTGCTGTGTTGCAGTCTAAATCCAGACTGAAAATCCTCAAACTATTTTTATGTAGAAAGTCGCACAACTGCTTGGCGACTGCTTTCTCAAAGATCTTAAAGAGAAAGGGAAGGTTAGATATAGATCTATAGTTGGCTAAAATACCTGGTTCAAGAGTAGCCTTTTTAAGAAGATGTGTAATTACAGCTACTTTAAAGGACTGTGGCACATAGTCTGTTAACAAAGACTTGGCTTGCGTCCCGTTACACAGTGCATTTAAACAGTGTTCCCTGCTCCCTACTCACTGGTCAGGGAACGGCAGTTAAGGGAACTTCACTTGACAAACTGGCTCCGTTCGGACCGCCCTGCAATGTCACCAGCACCTGTGTGCATTATCCTGGTAACGCACACGGTAACATGGCTGAATACCCTATGCAGTCCACTTCACAGGGAACTACTAGGCGATCGGAGTGCACCGATATTGATCATATCTAGTAAAGAATTGCTAACTAAAGGTAAAACTTCCTTAAGCAGCTTCGTTGGGATGGGGTCTAGGAGACAGGTTGATGGTTTAGATGAGGAAATCGTTGAAGTTAGTTCAGGAAGGTCAATTGAAGAAAAACAGTCGAAGTATATATCAGGTTTTACATCTGTTATCCCCCAGTTCAATTCAGACCCATTCAGACCCAATCCAGACCCTTTGCTGCATGTCATAGGCTTATGACAAACCAAAATTTTGATTCTTTAGTTTAGTTTTTGGCAGCGGGACAGGTAGGACATGTTTCGCTATATGTTTCGCTGGTGTTGCTTGGAGATTTGTGCACAAGAAATGTCTTTATGCACGCACAGACTGAACACAGTTAGCAAACATCTCCTCTGGTTGTTTCCTACCTCACACTGTCCCGCCCTCCCTCTCCCTTTCAGGTGGAGAAGATCCGTCAGGTGAAGGCCAAGTCTTTGTACCTGCAGGTGGAGAAGCTGCACCAGAGTCTGACCAAGCTGGACAGCACCATCGCAGCCGTCAGCCAGGTGCTGGATGAAGGCCGTCACCTAGACGTGCTGCTGGCCCGGGAGCGAATGCTCACCCAAATCCACGAACTCAAAGCACTCAGGGGTCTGCTGCAGCCCCAAGAGGATGACCGCTTCATGTTCACCCCTCCAGACCAGGTAGGAGCTAGAAGTATGCAAGAGAACCGTGTTTTTTAACAAGGGGTCAGGCCCTAAGGCACAGTACTTCTGTCAAGTGAAGACAATGCAAACATAGCTCTAAAGTGTTTAATCAGATTGGCTCCCTCGGTGTAATAGTGTAATAGTCATAGGTGTAGCAACAGTAATGGAAGTAGACTTTTGTAGTAGACCAGTTTCCCCGTGGACATCATTGAACTTTCATGTAATCTAGATTACAAGATGATTTATTGACCACAGAGCAAATAAGAAAATAGCTGTTATGTTGAAATTAGGTCTGTTATGTTTCATGATATTAATGTAATGATTTCCTAATGACCCAATTCCATCATGGTTGTCACAGGCTCTGTACATAGCCATCCAGTCCATGGGCCTCATCAGCAGTGGAGCCTTTGCCCCCGTCACCAAAGCCCATGGCGAAGGTCTAAAAAGTGCGCTTCGTGGCAAGCCCGCCTCCTTCACTGTGATTGGATATGACCACGATGGAGAGCCTCGCCTTTCCGGCGGGGACACAGTGTCTGCTATAGTCATGTCAGTTGCTGACGGTAACCTGTCTGCGGCGGAGGTAACAGACCACCAGAATGGGTCATACACCATCAGCTACCTCCCTAAATATGAGGGAGAGCACCTTGTGTCAGTGCTGGTGTGTAACCAGCACATCCAAGGCAGCCCCTTCAAGGTGATGGTGAAGTCAGGGCGAAGCTACGGGGCCCTGGGCTCCCAGGTGTCGGCCTTCGGGTGCGAAGGGGAAGGAGACGGGCAGCTGTGTCGTCCCTGGGGCATCAGCGTGGACAAGGAGGGATACGTGGTGGTGGCTGACCGCAGCAACAACCGCATACAGGTAGAGTGTTGAGCTTACTGCTCTTTTGCCACAGTGCTGTGGTAAAGGCAGGTTAGCCAATGAGGGGCTGGACATTTATAGCAGGCTGAGGTTATAAAATATGTCTTGTACGAACAATTCCCATATTTGTTCAGTATCAGCACATTCCTGTTTATTGTCATCCTGTCAAGAATAAGCCTAGCTCTGAACCTCAAGCTGACAACTGTTAAACTTTCCTCCAACATTGTTCAGATCTTCAAGCCCTGCGGTGCCTTCCACCATAAGTTTGGCTCTCTTGGGTCTCGACCTGGCCAGTTCGATCGTCCAGCCGGGGTGGCATGTGACAGTCAGAGACGAATCATTGTGGCTGACAAAGACAATCACCGTGTGCAGGTATGAAAACCCACTTGAGTACAATGGAGCAGAAATGCTCCTATGCATGAGCGGAAAAGCCCTCATAGCACAAGCTAGAATCTATAGAGGTTTATGTACAGTATATAAATATACACATTATATATGTATATATGTTTGATATGAAATTTAATCTTTAATCAGTATGTGTTCCAAAGAGAATTCTCTAAAGGACCGTGTCTGTTGTAGATGTCACTGCTTATGAATTATTTTGAACTTCTAGAAACATGTTGGCTGCTGAAAAGCTGATACACACACACTCCAGGTTAGCTTACTCCATGTGCTGAAAGCAGAAATATATCATGCACTGCCAAATAGGGCTGCCCCCTGAAAGCTGATGATCAGAGGCGTTCACATAGACCCCCTGCAGTCATCATCTAGAAAGCTCTTAAAACGGTCAATGTGCATTGCAATACCACAGAGAACAGATCAAAAGTAGTCTATTTCTGCCGAGGTGCACCTTCATAATCAAAGTGACAGATAGAAATGTGTGGTCACGGACCAAGCACACAGACACACTGCCGCCTCGACAGACCACAAGAAAAAATTATTGGGGAAACACTGAAAGGACCGTGAATTTAGGCCTAAGCTGTATAATTTGCTCACTAATGTAATTATTTACATTCTCTAAGAAGTAAGTTACAAGAGCTTTATTTAACCACACATACCAGTGTGCGGTCTCATTTTTCCTTGTCCTTATTCTGACAAAGTTATACAGTGATTCAGATTGACAATTAATGCAGTATTCTGTAGATTTTAAATGTCCAACCTTATTTGTATTGACTGTGTGAATTATGATTCCTGTGATTGTTATTAATGTGGTCTGTGGTGGTCTGAAACTTGGGCCTGTGTATTTACTGATGGCCAGACAGACTGTGAATAAAAATAAAATAAAACAACAACTAATTGAACTGTATTGATTGGCCAAATCTGATTTGAATGAGGAAATTTTCAGTTAGATACAGCCTTAGTTTTAGATATATCAGACCCTAAGACATTTGTTTTGTCTGGCAGGTGTTTACTTTTGAGGGCCAGTTCCTGCTGAAGTTTGGAGAGAAGGGTACCAAGAATGGGCAGTTCAACTATCCCTGGGATGTGGCCGTCAACTCTGAGGGTAAGATCCTTGTTTCGGACACCAGGAACCACCGTGTGCAGCTCTTTGCCCCTGACGGCTCCTTCCTCAACAAGTACGGCTTCGAAGGGGCTCTGTGGAAACACTTTGACTCTCCCAGGGGAGTGGCCTTCAACCACGAAGATCACCTGGTGGTGACCGACTTCAACAACCACCGGCTCCTCGTCATCCAACCGGACTGCCAGTCTGCACGCTTCCTTGGCTCCGAGGGCACTGGGAACGGGCAGTTTCTGCGGCCTCAGGGTGTTGCTGTGGACCAGGAGAACCGCATCATTGTGGCTGACTCCCGCAACCACCGAGTGCAAGTGTTTGAGCCCAATGGAAACTTCTTATGCAAATTTGGCACGCAGGGGAGTGGCTTTGGACAGATGGATCGCCCCTCTGGTGTGGCTGTGACGCCTGACGGAGTCATTGTGGTTGTTGACTTCGGAAATAATCGCATCC
Organism: Holocentrus rufus; assembly: GCA_900302615.1. Lineage (NCBI taxonomy): Eukaryota > Metazoa > Chordata > Actinopteri > Holocentriformes > Holocentridae > Holocentrus > Holocentrus rufus. Next base: position 5,442 of record OMLF01037828.1, on the reverse strand, counting down.
TCAAGTTCTAAAGAGTTTTCTATCTCTCTTTTTTCTCATTCTCTCGCTCCATTCACCCTTCTGCATCGTAGGTGGTGAAGGAAATGGAGGAGAGAGAATGAATCAACAGACACAACAGGAGGAGAGTTAAAAGGGAGGATTGAGAGCAGATAGAAGTGAAGGGAAAATAAAACTATAGATCATTATTTTTTGTTATATTAATGTTCTCTAAATCAGATATCTGTGGTATATATGACAAAGGGGACCTCTACAAATTGATAATCAGTAGAAAAAGAGCCATTTTTCCCTTCCCCAGTCTCAGCTGCTTTTAACTCTCTCTGTAAGCTCTCCTCAAGTATCCATCTCAGGGAATTTCTCACTTTTCTTGAAATCTTTTATCCTCTGCTCCATACCTACCTCATTTAGCTCTTTATGAATGTACTCATAGTCACTGAGCAGAGGTTTAGTCCGTGAAGTTTTACAAAGAAGAAAAGAAAAAGTCTACCTCAATACTTTATTTAAGAGAGACAAAAAAGAACTCTTCAGTTGATATTTGCACAGGATTAATGGAATTCTTGCTGTGCAGTTGGAATATGAGTAAAGTGAACCTCCTGAATGTTGTTGCTGAGACAATACTCAGACCGCTGTAGAGGCTGCATGATTCATTCTGATAGAAGGTTTTGCTTGGAGAGAAAGCTTGGGTACAGTGGTGTCCTTTGATGTTTTTAGGCTAGTTGATCTTTTTTTTTTTTTTTTTTTGCTTATGCATCGACCCTTGTCTCTTTGTGGCTCTGTGGAGTACGTAGTGTCACGATAGCCCAAGAAGAGTGCTTGAAGCGATGCCAAAATTGATAGAATCAATATTAGCTCAGGTCATGGTATGAGACTGATTGAAATTATCAGTAGTTTCCAGGCTCTCTGGCCTTTCTGGCTAATTGATCGTAGTGGATGCTGACTTTGCCAGGATGAATTCCTTTTATGATCGAAAGTATAAATTTAGGGAAATGATCCCCGAAATAATCCCTAAAATGATCCTTGAATTAATTCCCCAAATAAACCCTGTAATAAAACCTCCCTTTATATCCAAAGTATTCAATTATCCATGCGCCCCAACCCCAATACCTGCCCCATAAGCCATGAATACCAACTAATTGTTGTGACTTTTCTAAAGTAAAATATCCCGAGTCATTACTACCCTGTCTGTTGCATTAACATCTACGATGGAAACATGATTATGCAAGGAGAGCTTTGTTTCCTCCAAAAGGGAGGACCCACCAAAGGATTTTAGAGATGAATTTTTCAAGATGTGGATCCATTAGTGATCTTATAAATTTAATCATATATGAATGACACCTTTGTTGATGAGGCAGGCTGTGTAACAAAGCCTCAGAAGTAGACATCGAATTTGGCCGTCCAGAGGACTTGATTGATATCAAATAAAGGTCGATCTAAACAATCTTTTGGATTAAGATTGTGGTTGAAAGCCATTCCATTCGGCTCTTGGGGCCTAAGATGTAATCCAATCCATTGAGAGGGTATGATCACAAAGCCCTGCCCTATTTATTGATGCGTGGAGTTCAGGAGAGATCTCCAGATTGCATGCTAGTAGACCAGTCTTCTAAAGATGGAGGTCTATAGACCAACTAGTGGAATCAACCAAAGGTAGAATTTCTGCACAATGGCCAACGTTAGATTTGGCATTTAAAGAAACTACGAATCCCCTTTAAAGACATTTTGTTAAATAATCATTGCTAGGAAGTTTAAAGCCCCCATAACTCACGGAGTTGAGTTCAAAGCACTGTCAATGTTAGGCTTAAAATTGTTAGAATAAAGATAAAGCCTGCCGGGGTCCCGATGTATGTTCACGAGTTCTTTTCCCATCTCGCTAACGAGGTTGCTAGCCACGTAAGGCTGGCTTTGAAGGAAGACCACTTTGTCCGATGTCAGCCGAGATGTTTGTAGAGAAAAGCAGACCCAATCTCACAGCACCAAAGAGAACCCCTTCCTCCCCCTCACCCTCCCAAGTTATGCCCGTTACACAGTTCACTCCCCAATGCCCATCAATAGCAGATCGCCCATGGGATCAAAATAGCATCTCAAATTAGCCTTTGCATCACAGTCTAATTACCATTGAAAGTTAGTGGATAGATATTTTATGCTTACACCTTTGTGGTGAATGCATCCTGGGGTTTTGAATCCCCTTACCCTTTTTCAGTATGTGTCCCACTGGAAGCACTAGACAATTAAGGTTCTGTTAGCCACTTCCTTAGCATAGCAAAGAATCATGGGACCTATTTTAAGATTCCCTGACTGTCACTCACCTCAGAGGAGAGGGCCAGTCTGCACATGATGAGGATTTACATCCTTACCTCTGAGAGATCCTTTACTGGTTTTCTTTCTTTCTTTTTTTTTCATATACCTCAGCTCTTGAATACCTCAATTATGTCACATATGCCTACTGTGTTTGAACCTTCAAGTACCTCAACTTGTAACTCTCATATACCTCATTCTGTATACCTCAATTTCTTCTCTTATTTAAACATACCACATCAGATATTTATACTTTATGAATATACCTCATTCGCTGAATCTTCCTGTGTTACAGTACTTGTCTCATACCTCTTGGACCAAAGATCTCAGCCTTGGTTGTTCTGTTTTCAGGTGGAATATAAGATGTGTTATGGTTATGACCCGTTCTTGCATCCCTGAACAGTTCCCTTTGTTCAGTCTGTAAATTGCCTGGTAAACTATGCCTTTTATCATCAAGAAACCAAATATTGCAGTTGTAAGCATTGTGCCAAAATATATATATCTGAGAGTTCTGTGCCAAACAGGGTTGGCACTTGGACCACACTGTTGTAGACGACAAATGTCTTTGGACCATTATCTCATAGATATAAGTGTTAAACAAGTCAGAGTACCTAAGGATAATTCCTTTTTCTCTGATTGGATGCACTTAAGAGGGCTGGGCCCCATTTAGCTTTACCTCATGATGATGAACATGTAAATTCCACTTTTACTTTGTTACTGTGTGCAGTGTGGGGGGTTGGGTGGGTGGTCTCTTTTAAAGAGTTAAGAACTTCACCAGTCCGCCTTTGAACGCACAAGAATTACCTCTAATTTCAGCACAATTTACAATTGTTCCACAGCGAGAAGTGTGGATTTTGGGATGCTTGGTATTGCTTGTGGAGGACTGTAATTTATCTTGAAACGAGTCTAAACTCAATCTTATTGACAATGCAAGCTGTGGTTTAAACAAACACATCAATTGATTACGCTTAATGCGTGACAATAAGCCTGTTTATTAATCGTTAAGTGGAGATATTAGCACATTAAAGGCAAGCCAGTTTGAGTCCACAGACCCTGCTGCTTTGAACCCAACACCTTGTTCCACTCATAAGATCGTTTATTTGCGTCTCAGTATTACACTATGAAATGTTCAGTCATGTCTGCATCAGTCTTTTTTTCTTTTTTTTAAATTAAGGTTGCAGAATTCTATCTTTAAGATCCTTAGGTCTTCGCTCTTAAAGAGGAAAAAATGTATTTTAAACCCTTTGTTTTTTTCATTTGTTGCATGCTTTAAAAGTCCTTGTATTATACCGAGGTCTCTCAGATAGGTGTTGAAAACTCAGATGGGGTGGGTTGCTGAATCTTGGGATGGTTTTATCAAAATATATACCCAAAGATGTGTATGTGTGTGTTAGGATTGCATTGGATGGAATTTGACCTTTGCGATTGTATTTCCTGTTCTCTCTAGCGGCTCTGCAGAGCACAACCTGTTCAGCTAGCCTCAGTTCCTGAAATGGGATGTAGATTGACTGTTCAAAGCATAAAGTACAGACCTAACAGATACTGGTGTGCCCCTCAACCATTAGTGCTTAATTTTCTTTTGCTCCCTCTAATATGCATTATGGATAGGCCCGTTAACATGTGTTGTCCTATCATAGTCAAGACCTGTAATTCTTCTATAGATATAGGAAGCTATAAAGGCGCTGCTTCCTTCTCCGAATCACTCAGTGTAGATTTCCTCTCCAAGGAGGATGAATCCATAAGGCGGCCATTTGGTGTTCGACCTAGTTATAGAAACTCTCTCACTGTCATGTGAGGAAAAAGCCAGGTTGCTCCAGCACAAACTTAGAGAATGAGCCTGGCTCCCCCCCCTCCTTGTCTCATAAGCATGCAGGAAGTGTAGCGATGGCTGCTGAGCACGTGATTGGTTGACTGCACTCCTGTTGGGTGGGTTTTTATTGGGCCCCTGTGGTTTTGTCCACCGTTTTATTTCTGGCCTCTCATGGCTTTAAGAGGAAAAAAAAAAGCAAAACTGCACCAGGTGACGTGTGCAAGGTCATAGACCTCTTTTAATGATTGTATACTCTAAAGAAAAAAAAGTTGAAAATTTAGAAAGGAAAAAAAATAAACTCAGGTAGTTTTCGGCGGCCCTGCTCTGCAGGTGTCTCAGTGAAACGTGTCCCGTAGTGATGTAGTGAATTTTTTTTTTCTGTTATGACCTCTCAGTGCTAGTCTGATTCTTTTCTGTGTTGCATATTATGAAACACATTATTTCTCAATCTGAAAAAAAAAATGTTTTTGATTAGTTTTCCCAGATAATTTTTTTTTTTTTTTTTGGCCAACTATTTGTTTTTCTAAACACAAAAGTACAAATACTCCACACCACTTGATGCTCATTGGCCCTTTTAGAATGTATTTTTTGAAGAAAAGGGTTGATTGGGATCTTGTTGATGCTCACTTACTGTAACCAACTGCTCATAGCAATACAAGACATAACAGAGGCCACAGAAGAAAAAAAAAGATACTCAACAGAATAAAAGTCTGGCTAACTCTTGTTGGAGCTAAATGTTCCAAAGCGGCAGTATTTTATCAGGTGGTTTTGGAACCTCCAACATGGGAACGGGTTAAGATGAGATGGGAAGTATTTGGCCTTGGGGTAAAACGGCCCGCTCATCTCGTCCAAAGCCTCGCTCTGTTCTGTCTTCTGTTCTTCCAGCAGCGGGTTATATGTCACGTGTGCGTTGTGTTTGTGCGCTGCATCTTTGTTGTCGTCGAGCAGAAATCCACTGAATGTATCCTCCTCGCAGTCCAAGAGGCAAGGTGAGCCAGTGTGGCCAGCTGAGTTTAGATGGGTGCTGCTGGCGCTTCCACCTCCATGCCATGTGTGTGTGTTTTCTAGTCTGTAACAAAGTGTGTTTGCCACCACAGCTTACCTCCCTCTTGACCCACACTCAAACACACACACTGTGCAGAGTGGAAGCGCAGGTGTCAGGTCTTCAGTCTAAATAAGGCACAGGAGACTATAATATTATTGGCCACCTGCTGCTCTCCCTGTCTTCTATGGACTTTAAACATTTCCTATGCAGTTTTTTTTGTTTACACTTAAATAAACTTGTATTTCTTTCACTTCAGATTTTGACTCCTTCTTTGCTTTTCCTAAGTTGTACAAAAAAA
>OMLF01037827.1:1763-13506 GCA_900302615.1 Holocentrus rufus | reverse complement strand
ATTTCATTATTTATTTATACAGGACTTTAAAGAGGTCGAAAGAAGAATAAATAAACATGCAAAGTTAAGTGAGACTAAAACAAAGAGAGATCAAACAAAACTGAAACTAGCTTAGAGCCATTTTCAATAGTTTGTTGCTTGTTTCCAATGCTAACTTGTTTCCAGAATTTTCTTGAATCAAGTGTCATTTTCTCATTTTCATTTTCCTAGTGGGCTGATCTGCCTTATTCTGCCTTGTTTCAACAGATTTATACTTGTTCACAAAAAAATTCCTCAAACAAGTGAAGCTGCATTGGAAACAAGTGGGATTATCTCATCCCACTGGCAGATTTTTGACCTTGTTTGAAAAAGATGGAGAATTTTTTTTTTTTGCATTTTAAGACAAACACAAGATATGGGAACAAGATAAATAATTCTATGGTTCTCTAATTTATAGATAGCAAAATTGTTTTCCTACTGCAACGCACTGGCCGTGGGAATACAGGCTCTGATTGGTCGGTTGACAGCCAGTCACTTTGCCCTCAAAAGACGATGAGAATTAGAGGCTCAGCTAAAAAACATTTTCTCCTGTGGTGGACTTCGCCTCAGTAAACAAAACTCAGCTCCTGTTCCATCATGTTAAAAGGACAAGAGTAAGACTGACATTTTGCTTCATCGGTGCACAAACTCTTTGTCTGTGCGATGTCTTACACAGAACATCTGAAACATGAGCGCCCCGCCCATCCTGTGTGTTTTCTGAGGATCGCTCAGCCCTGAAATAGATTAATCAAAGTTTTACCCCCGATGACTTGATTTATACTGGGACGTGATGGATCATATTTGCGTAGCGAGTGCGCTGCATCAGGGAAGCACCAAGGTTATCGGAGCTTCGCTAATATTTTGAGATGGGGGACGACCAGCCATGTGGAGAAACCCCAATCAATCTTGGTTTGTGCTTTTGTTTGGATCCGCAGTGTTTTGGAGTCTGGTGAATTTGTTCTAATCGCCCTGCGTCTTTCCGCCTGCTCTGGGTTTTTTTTTTGTGTGCTGTTTCTCTGTCAGGACTCCTCGTCTCCCCGGTCCTGTCTGTTGTTTAGTTTGGTGATGCACACTGCAGTCATTATTTTGCATATGCAGATTTTGCATTCTGTATTGAGTACATTATGCTTAGATAGAATCGGTCTGATTCAGAGGTTTTCAAAAGCCCCTTATCCACCCAAAAAAGTAACGTGGCCAAATTTCTGGGTCTTGGTCTTGGAAGAGGATTCAGGGGGCAAAGCCAGAACCCCTAATGTCTTGTGTAATTGCGTTTCTGCCGCACCCCGAGAATGACAAACTTAGTGCAAATAAGGAGGAGGTGTCCAGTCATTCTGAAAGAAACTGACTTTTTTTTTTTTTGCTTTTTTGCTGTCTGCTAGGCTGCAAGTGACAAAGTGTGACCATGTGAAAGTTCTTGTTTTGCATTTGAAAATGACATTTTCCCCTTTGAATTGTGTCTCTGTATGAAGTGAAGTTTTGTCGTATGTGATGGCAGGTGAAAACATGACAAAAATGTCGACCTATTAATCGAAATCTTTAAGACTTTATGTTGCTATTGGAGGTGAAGGACGTTATTCCAGCTTTTATTAGATGCACTTGAAAGTTGTGGATACGTTCATTAACACCAATACAAAATACTAAATCCTTGCAGCTGTGCTCAGTGCAGAACGACTTGTTATCTGCTTGTAATGTGCTGAGGCTCCTCCCCCTGCGTATTCACACACAGCCACATTCTTCATTGTGCGGCGCTCCTGAACGCAGCCCAGGTGTCCTTTTCAAACCAAGATGGGGGATTCACATTGCTGATCCTTGACAAAATATACACAGCGGCGACGGCAACAAAGGAGGATGCTCTGTGCCTGCCCCCCCTCTCCCCTCCTGATTAGCTGCCAGGGACAAAAACACTCGATGGAAATCGCCATGGCAACAGGCGGGAGAGGAGCACAGCTAAATTGGCCCATTACCCATCTGGGCCCTGTTGCGTGTCGTCGTCATAGTAAAATGCCTCGCAAGGGCCGACATGTCACAACTCCCCACAGCAAGGGCATCGAGAACAGTCTGAACACGACTGTTTTTAGATATTTAAAGAAATTATTTGTAGCATTTTAATGCAATTAAACAACCGTTCTGCGGTTCCCTGTCTCTGATTTACATAATATGTGATTCAACCTATATCCAGTTTGTGAAAGTCTTTATATTTACCATGTCCTGAGAAAAATCATTTGGCACACAGGAAGTGATGCATTTTCAGTTTGGTTGGAATAAACAAAAGAAGAAGAAGTGGGTAGTTAGCATGAGTAGCGATAGCCGCCACAGCTGAATAGACAAAAAAAAAGTACTTTGTGTATTATTACCACAGTTTGTGCTTGAAGAAATACTCCAACATTTTGGAGGTTTATTTTTCACTTTGATGGAGCTAGGCTAATAACTCCTATAGACTCCAAGTCTTTATGCTAAGCTAACATGAAATGCTAACTAGAGGAACCGAACCATCTGACGTACAGAGGTAAAAATGGAATCGACCATCTTGTCTCAGTCTGGGTGGGTCAGAAAAGGGTATTTTGCCCAAAACGTTGGAGTATTCCTTTAAATTGTCATTTAAAGTCATTCTACCATGAGTAGATTATGCATTAGTGTTTTTATGTAAGTATTACCACAGCACTATTGTGTATTTACGATGCCCTCTCAGTCTATTGATCAATGAAGGTGAAAGCACACTGGTACTTGGCCTGTGTACAATCAAGGGTTAAAGAGAAGTCTGTGTCAGGGTGAACTCTTCGTTCATGATGAATCTTCAGCAGCAGCGCCGGTCAGTTTTTCACTCTCTGTCTCCATTGAGAAAGTTTGACATGATCTCCAACGCGACCTCGGTGGACCAAAGTATGGATCGGTGCAAAAGGTCGCTGCCCAGAAGCTCGCCTTATTAAGAAGCAAGCTGCTAATGGGACGGCGGTCAGCGCTGAAAGCCTCGTGTTGAGAGCACTCCGGTGGATCTGGAGGCCTGACTTTACTTGTTTAATGATCTTGTACGCTCGCTCGGTTATCCGCAATCAATGGCGTGTTTGCTCTGGGCCTCGCTGAGCGGACTAATTGGCTGGAAAGGGTTATGTTATTGATCAAAAATTTATGATTTGAAGGACCTAATGGGGAATTCGTGTAGCCGTCCCCGTCACGTTGTAAGGGAGGTCGTTTTGAGCCGCGCTCTTGTGAACGAACGTATGAATGAATTTGTAGGTTTTTCATTTTTGAGGCTGTAGATCAGACCAGAACGCTAAGACCGTGTGTGGTCAGGATTCACTGCATCGGTGCACAAGAGGCAGCGGTCCAGCAGCAGATCAGCAGAATCAGTGGCCAAGTCTGAATAGATGTTGGCTAATCAGAGCATATCATCTCACTGAGTCTTCCTCAAGATGCTTCTGAGTGTTTTTTTCTGTCTGATAGCCCAATATGACCTTAACAAACCTGTGGGGGATTGATTGGGTTGATCAATACCAGTGACTCAGCAATTATTTCTCCTATGGTTGAAATTTCTGGCTTTCAAAACTCACTTTCCAGCCCACAGAAGCCTATAAAATTGTCCAAAACACATCTGCTCCATGTCAGTGATGAGTCACTCAGATTGGTTCGCTGCATGACGCTCAAAACGCTGCTGAAACTCTCCTGTGACCTTTCCTCTACAGCCTCAGTAGTTCAGTACTGGTGAGTTGGAACGTGCAACAAAACAAACAAACAAACAAACAAAAAACAAAGCAAAAAAAGATACTGATTGCTCTCTGAAATTCCTGAGATGGTGCTGAAACTGGAGTGATAATTTCAGATGGCTGATCTGATTGATTTCAGGAAGTATGGTGGGAAATTTGTGCCATAATTTTCACCATACTTTGCAAATCACATGGCAGATTTGCACGGGATTAATATCAACTAGAGCTGGAATGACTCGACAGAAAATTAATTAGAATTTTGATAATCAGTTAGTCATTTATCAAACAAAAACACCAAACAGTCTGATTCCAGCTTCATTAAGATCACTAAGATGCTAATGCTGTCTTCCTTTTCTTTGTTCATATCATCATAAAAATTAATACTTTGACTGCTGCTCAGACTAAGGAAGCAATTTGAAGACATCACTTTGGACTGTGATCACTTCCCATCAGACTGTGTCCTTACTTTTGACGCTTAGATTAAATGATTAATTCATTAATTGAAAAAAGTCATCAGGAGATTCATCAACACTGAAAATAATCAGCCATACCGGCGACCCGCCGCAATCAACTAACGTGATGTCTCCAGGTAAACTGGAAGCTGTCCTAGGTGGTGTTTTTAATAAAATCCAAAATGGAGGAGGCAGTGATTATTTCTGAGTCCCACTGACTAGTTTTTACTCGACTGTCTGAAGCTGCATAGTTGGCAATAGATGCTAAATAACAGCACTAAAAAATAATGTAATGTAATGTCTCACCACCTCTGGTCACGGCCCATTCTTGCTCCATTAAGTGAAGAAAATTTGTTGGTTTAAAATAGCTCTGACCACCTCATGACACTGCTAATCATATTATTGAATTTAGTGGATGCCAAAGAGTTAGTGGTCTGAACAAACCACAAGAGGCACATGGAGGATTTTGGAGATGAGGTGACCAGAAGGCCAATCTCCCATAAAACGTGATGCATTTCTGTTTGAACAAAGTGTTGTTGTGCTGTTCTGGGCCGCCTCGTCGGGATTCATTGACTGTAAGAAGAAGTCCACTTCACTCACGGTCTGCCTCAGAAGTGGATTAAGACGCCTTAATGGATCTGCCACCTCCGGGGACCGGCTTTGGCCGGCGACCACGGGGTCCGTCCCTCGCTCGCTGCGCTCCACAAGATCGATGGCATCTGGCATCGTCCGGCCGAGTCGGGGCCGGAATGTAAAAGTTCTCCTGCACAGGTGCCAAGGCCCGGCTGGCTCTGATCGGTTTATTAGCACTAGCGTCGCTCTCGGACCATTAGCCACACTGGCTGCTGTGCATGCATATATTTGCTGTGGTGCTGAGTGTGTGTGTGTGTGTGTGTGTGTTTTTTGTGGTGGGTGTTGTAGGGAAGGCAGAGAAATGCATTAGGTCGGTGTTGACTGTCATATGGAGGCATCACGCTCCACAGCCACGTCTCACTGCTGTTACGTGAAAACTACGTGATTGCAGCCTCAGTTTCTCTTATAACTTAGTTAAATTCAGGTCTAACAAAATCACTCCTCTGTACCTGCAAGCTATCAAGCCACATCTCTCCTTTCTGCCTCAGTGCTGCTGTGTCAAGCAGCTCAAAGTTACAGTATTGTGAAAATTTACCTTTTCTTCACTCCTTAGCTGTGAGTTTTCACACTCAGCAATCCTCACCGTGCATTCAGAAAGAGCTTCACATCTTCACTGTGAGCGCACTGTGGGACTTTGTAAAATAGTCCTTACCCAGACTGAGACAAGATGTTCACCTCTGTACATTCACTGGTTTGGTTCCTATGGGTAGCATTTTGTGTTAGCTTAGCATAAAGACTTGAAGTCTATAGGAGTCATTAGCCTAGCTCCATCAAAGTGGAAAAAAAACGAACCTTAGTCTTCTCATATATACACAATTGTGTTGAGTGAGTTTCATGAGCTTCAGGCCTTGGAAACAAGCTAAAATCCCATGTTGTGTAATTTCAAAAATATCCAGGCATCAGTGAGAAAAGTCTTTTTTTTCCTTCCCGAAAACTTTTTTTGTTTTCTCATTTTCTTGTTTTGCATCACACAGCAGTTAATTAAAGCAGCGCCGCCAAGAGCAGCATCTGGTCAGCGCTGCCGGTCAGCGACGGGCCGTCTCCTCTGTCCTAATACACCCTGCGCCTCTGAAAATGGCCCTGTAAATCCTCATTCTGCGCTAATCTGAACCATAAATCATAACAAGACGTGTCTGGCTCTGAATTATGGGGCGCAGGTACAGAGCTGGGATAAATGGAGGAGACTTAGATATGCATGAGTATAATTATGAGGAATAATTCAAGATGTTCTGTGGGAGACACAGAGATGGTTTATCGTACGGGAGCTGAGGAGGGGAAGGAGTGCAGTGCAGCAGTTTACTCTCAGTCTTTCTGTCCCTCTGTCTCCATTAGAGCTGCTTAAAGCTGCTGCATGTCGCATCAATAAATCATTACCACATTCATTTTGAGACAATAGTGTAATCATTGTAAACAAACAAGACCATCAGCAGGAGACTGTCTCTATCAGCCTCTCCTCTGCCTCCTGCACAGGCTGTCAGCAGGTGGGATCAGGCAGGAAATCTGCTGTGGTGCTTTACGGCACAAAACAGGAAGAGGGCGCTGTTCTGCCAGAGCAAATGGAGCAAAAGCAAACCATATCGATTGTGCTCTCTCTCTCTCTCTCTCTCTCTCTCTCTCTCTCTCTTTATCATAGTTGATGTGACATTAATGGCTCACTGTTTAAAAATGCAACACATTGCACCTTTACATAATAAACTTTACATAATCATGCAAGATTATATCGCACAATTTTAGCAACAGTAAACTGGACAGGAGCACTGATGTCACGTAGAATGTGTAATATAGCTTATAAAAGAATAGAATAGAATAGAGTAGAATGGAACTTTGTTGTCCAACTAAGTCTTGATTTAATTTAGCCGTCTATTAAATCTATTTCATTTATGTCAATTTAATTTATGTCTATTGTAAGAGAGTAGAATTGGATAGAAAAGAATGGAATAGTCTCGAATAGAATTAAATAAATCAGAATAGACTTGAATCTAAAAACATAGATTAGAATATACTGTCATAGAACAGTATAGACCTGAATAGAATGGACCAGACTACATTTGACTAGACTAGAGTAGAATAGAGACTAGAGTATGATAGAATAGAAGAGAACTTTGTTTTCCCACCAGGTCTTGATTTAATTTGTAATGTCTAAACCCTAGACTAGAATAGAATTAAATAAATTAGAGTAGAATAGAATAGAATAGAATAGAATAGAACTTTGTTGTCCAACCAAGGCTGGATATTTGTCTTTGACTTCACCTCAGTAGTAAAATCAAAATAAAAACAGAAACACAGTCAGAAAGATGCAATAAAATATGAAATTCAATCATACATCAAATTTTCATATATTATGTCAGAAGTAAAATAATGCCATTTCTCGAATTGCCAAGATGAAATAATGAAATAATTATTATTCAATGATAACTTGATGATAATACCATAATTTGTAATCCTTGGGAAAATCTTCCCCTCGCCCCCTCAGTGAGGTCAGAGGTCAGATGTGCAGCAGCGTCTGATGCCGGGAGGGATTCAGAGTTTTGCTCAAGGACACTTCAGCAGAGCGAAGCCCCACCAACACGAAGGTTTAAACCCAGGTCTTCTTAACATCTAGGTCACCCCGTCGCTCCGTATCCCGCAAAATAATTGGAATTTTCACCTTCACTGTAATCCTGCCGCCCTACACGGCTTTAATTATGAGGGATAATTCAAAATGTTGTTGCTGGGAGATACAGAGATGGTATCGCATGAGAGCAGAGCTGAGAGCAAAGACTGGTAATGATGATCCGCCTCAGTCTGCGCTGAACTCTGAGGGACTTCTGTTGGCAGAGGAACGTTGTCTCTCTGTCTGTCTTTTCAATTTCTCTTTCGCTTTGTTTCCATCCAGCTGTCAACCAAATTTTCTGCAAACTTTTGAAATGTTGCAGAAAAAAATTAACGTGAATGAGGCCTGTTTTCATGGGCTCGGTCGAGGGAAATTAAACAAAAACAAAAAGATCCACCAGAAAATTTTAAGAATTGATTTGTATTTCCTAAGTTGCTGTTGTTCTGTCAGCTCATGTTGGCCTTATTTTAGGCTTTTATGTAGGGCAGCAGGTATTGATTTTCATTTTTGTTTAATTCACTGATTATCTTTGAATTGATTTTTGACTATAAAGTGTCAAAACTAAATCCAAAGTCTGATGGAAGTGATCAGAGTCCAAAGTGATGTCTTAGTCTGAGCAGCAGACGGGACGTCACACTGGACAGAGAAGTTACAGACGACATTTCAGGGCATCCAAAGACACTTTTCAACTGCTGGACAATAAAAAAAAAAACAGAAAGGGGCAAGTCACTCAACTTTGCATTTTATTCTGCATATGATGAAGGCTGTTTGAAAAATAAAATACAGGAGAAGAATTGAGCTACAAGCTCTTGACTGGCCAAAACATTCATGCTTCAAGAAAATGTGAAAACTTTTTTTGCAACACTGAGGAAATTACAGCAAATTTTGCCTCCTCCATTCAGCTTTAATACCTCATAACTGGAAACCTGATTTATTTCCATCTCTGAAACTTGTTCCCGTCTTCTTCCATTTAGATTCTGTTCTTATACAAAAGACCGTCCACTCCCTGAAACCTTTACAATGAGGTGATTGTGTGTATGTGTGTGTGTGTGCTTGTATGCATACGAGGTTTGGGCGTGTGACTGTGTGTGCATGCATTGTGTGTGTGTGTGTGTGTGTGTGTGTGTGTGAGATAGAGAGAGAGAGTGTAATTACAGCAGTGCAGAGCAGCCTCTGGTCATCCTTAGCTGCCTGCTAAATGGAGCTTGCAGTTTGATTGAGACGGCCACAATGACGCCGGGGCTATTTATAGACCAGAGGCCTGAATTACCATCGAGGATTGTTGTTATGCAACACACACACACACACACACACACACACACACAAACACGATCCATAGATACACAGAGATGCGCACATGCACACATATAAATATACACAAACACACATGCATTGCTCTTTCTAATATGCCGTTCAGAAACTCTTTGCGTTTTGTCTACAAACTGTATCTGATGCCCCATTTCTACCTTCTGGTCTAATCTGAGCCGGTTCACCACCGACAGTGGAGCTTGAGTCAGGCTGGATATTTTGACCCCGACCCGTCCATGGCTGACTGAACCTGTCTGTGACTGAGAAAAGAACCAAACCCAGAACCAAACCCAAACTTGAGCAACAGACCAAAAAATATTGAACTCGACTCTGAAGCCTGAGAAGATTCTGTCCAAACTCAATCCAAATTTCACTTTAACAATTATTTCATCAATTCAAGCCTTAAGAAAACAGATGGCTATTAAAACATAAAATACATAGTCAAATTTTAAACCTGAGGCCAAAAATTGGACACAAACGCAGCCTGTATATTTGAAGTTTCTGTCAGTCTGAACTTGACTGGGACAATGTCAGTGTAAAGGCAATGAGCTCTCAGAAGCAGTTAGTATTTTTAAAGTGTCGTGGTGTGTCCTCAGCCTCAGACATCAAATGAAGCACTTGGAGTTTCATTCTTCCCACTGCTGCTGTGGGATCGATAAAACGCCGCCACCGCCGCTAAAACTACTGCGGATATTGACTGAGCTGTCGAAGACGGTAGGCAGATGAGACGTGAATTCCATTTTGTGGTGGATGTTCCCTTTAAAGGGAAAGGCTGAGAGCAGAGCGGGGCCGGCCGAGTTCGCAGGATATTACCGTTTATCCCGCTGTTATTTAGCTTGTGCACACGGACGTGCAAACGCTGATGTTTGTTGTCTCCCACTGCAAATCCTGCAAACATTTAACACCACTGTTTTTCAATAAAATATGTCAGTTTGTTACGTAACTCAGTTCAAGTCTTTTCACAATTGCAAACAACAAGTAGTTATATAAACGCTATGCATCCAGCTTGGATGGATGTATAGAGGACCAGTTTGGTTACGCTGCCTCTGGGTAGAAAAGTGAAATGATACAAAAATACATGTATAAAAGCGGAACTGGAAAATTGAATGTATGTAGGATGGATTTCTGATGCCGACAATATGAACTCACATTTGCATTTGTTGTGTAACTGCCTGATCCCCTCACCTTCTTCAGCTTCAGTCGCTCTGCCATCCCCGTTCGTCTGGTGAATAAGAGTTTCTATTCCTGTCGAGGTAGTGGGTGAAATACCACCGCATCAGAAAACACAACCAGAAATGAAGAAAAGAAGACTTTTTCTCTCCGTGACAGCCGGGTGTTTCTTAAATAATGGACTTTTACCAGGTGTAACGAGCCCACAAGAGCATGGAAACTATCAGATTCAGACAAAAAGCAAACACGGATATGAATTACATGTTTTTCCCAGCAGTATGAGTCTGTGTGTGTGTGTGTGTGTGTGTGTGTGTGTGTGTGTCTTCTCAAAGTGCCGCATCATCTCAGAGTGATGCAGCGGGTTCTCACACAGCAGAGAGGCTGCCGGCCTGCTGAATGGAGAGATAACGTGGACTGTAGATGAGCCTTCGCTGATAAAAGCCTCGGTATTGATGCGAGCGCGAACACCAAAGCCAGGGAGCTAGCGCTTATCGCTAAAACTGATAGCGCACTGTCAAAACAGTGAGGTGTTTTAACAAAGGCCTCCCTTCTGCAGCGGTGGCCACTGGAAAAGTCACACTTTCCACATTTATCCTCCATCTATTGCACTGCAGACATTTTGTTTCTTGAATGTCAGAGTTTGTCATGAATGTACCTACATGGCTGTGCAAATCAGTAGTGTGATGAGGTAGATTTGTTTCCATATGTCTTGTCTTTAGCCCCAATCTCTACTCCAAAACACTCTGATGCTGCATGCACTCGCTGTCAGAAGAGCAACCTGAACGCTCATTGGGTGTTTGAGTTGATGCACAGCATGAACTGCCCAAACTGTGATGGAATTTCTCTTTACAACATGGCCAAACAGAGCACAGAAACATACATTTGACACAATAAAGTGAGGCACAAGGGCAAACTTAAGAGACATGGATATTCTTTGATAATTGTGTTACGACATTTGCTTTGTGTTTTCAGTAATGCCACTGATAGAGCTGCAGATTGCTTGCTGGCGAGGCTCTTGCTAGCTCGATTGATAACATTAAGGTTTGACTTTGTCCAGGTTTCCAACATCACAGTGTGAGCATGGACTCAGCCAAAGAAGCTGTGGTGTTTGAAAACTGAAATATCCAATAAATCTGACAGCATGTGATTGCTGTAACTTGACACAAGTGAGCTCACTTACCCTGAACAAACTGTTAGCTAGCTAACTAGCCAGCAGGCTAATTTAGCAAAGCCAATGTTGCTGTTAACACTGAACAAACGGAAGAATCGGTTAAGTAACAAACTAAGCAGTAGGCTGGTTTAGAAAAGTGACAAATGTTAATCTGCTACCAGCCACTACTAATGCTAGCTTCTGCTATACATGCTAACAAATGAGCATTCATATGTGTAAAGACCATGACAAAATAATAAAAGTAAAAAAGACAGCTTCACAGTTGTTGTAAGGTTTATTTTTTCACTTTGATAGAGCCAGGCTAATGACTTCAAGTCTTTATGCTAAGCTAACACAAAATGCTAACCATCAGAATGGAACCAGTGGACGTGCGGCCTTCTATATGAATCTGTATCATACATATCTGACAGAAGAGGAGCTTTTAGAGATGAGGGGAAATAGACAGATTTAACATGTCCAACTGGCTTGAATTAATGAATATTTGTCTTGATGCAGTGCACATACTCACACACACACACATGTGCCACCATGTCAGAAAAATAAAGCCTGTTTGTAATGTGAGGTTGCAGCCCCACCAAAGAAATAATTATATGTGAATGTATGTCAGAGAACCTTGCAGGGGTTTGGTACAGGGTTGTAACAGAGCAGGTAAAAGAAATATCTAGTTGCTGTACACAACTGAACTCGTTTAAGGGCT
>OMLF01037819.1:3825-31623 GCA_900302615.1 Holocentrus rufus | reverse complement strand
TCATCTCTCATTGGACCCAGGGGGACAACAGTTCATAATCAGTCAAGCTTACGAGTAAGAAAAGATCTTGAATGTGTGTGTGTGCTGTGGCAGTGTGTGTGTGTGTTGTGGTAGGCATCAGGTAGATAAAAGCACCTGCTTCATTCCCACGTTAGGGGTCCCCAGGTGCTGCAGATGACCAGGCTAAACATCAGGACTGACACACATGCTACTAGAGCCTGACTGATACATCGGATGGCAGATATCACTATCGGCGCGTATGTTGTCCCCTATCTCTTCCCACCTTTCCTGTCTCTCTCCCTGCTGTTGATTCTCTGATAAAGCAGAAACGCCAAAAAATATTTTTTAAAGTTTCACAATATCTCTCAGCTGATGACTAAAATATTCACAAGCACGCATGACAGTATCTAAAAATAAAGACGGGCAGGCATCATTTTGCTGCAGGGAATAAGTTTGAGAATAAGTTAGCGCAGACGGAGCTCGTTTGAAAGAGTGATTTACGCATTTTTGATGCTTCTGCTAGACAACTGGGAGTCACCTGCTGGGACTTAGCGGTTATAGTTTTACGTGACGAGGGAGAGTCAAGTGGTGGTCCGGGAAGCACCAGACTGGAAAAACTGCTGGGAGGAAAATGACGCCACAGTGACACATCCTACAGCCAGTATAGAGGAAAGAAACTCTGCTTCTCCTCATGAGAGCGAAAGAACGCCTCAGTCCGACTAGAAGCAGATAAAACATGAAGGGGAAAAAGTGCAAGCATTAAAACTGCCAGAAACAACCTATTTCAATGATGCAAATGTTTGGCTCAGTGGATTCTGAAAACGCACAAATCTGACTCCTGCTTTTCATCAAGATTTGACTTTAAACAAATCTCTCGCACGGACACCTGTGGCCTGCACTCCTCCTCACTCCATCAGTCATTCAGTAAATACCGGAACTGTGAGGACCTCGCCTTACCCCATCCCCAAAGATTTATGTCGTCCATCCTCAGCTGGTTCTGACTTCGTAAGAGGATTACGGCACACATACACAGCGCTATTGCCATTTTCTGATGATGGATTAATCCAAAACATGCCACCGCTGCTATGCTGTTATGACATGCATCAAGCCTGGCTGCACGATGATGATGATGACGGTGATGATGTAACCACCGAAGCTACCGTGCGTAAGAGGGTTAGGCGGGATAGGGATGAGATCCTGACTGTGCCATTTATCTGAGTTTGGCATGCAGACCCAGAAAAGGCCCCGCAAGATTAGTGCTGCAAATATGAAATTCTCTTTCGGCGCTGTTTGCACTTAAACAGTGGTCAGCAGGGAGAAAAATGAACTCTGTCACCCCTAACATTGGCAGATGTGATGTGCTATGCTGTGTAACACTTAGCTCACTTTCTCTCTCTCTCTCTCTCTCTCTCAGAGTGCATAACACACTTTGCACAAGATCTTGTGCAGGATGTCACGAGTTTCTGAAAGTAGGAATACCTTTCAAACAGTATCCAGGTGACAGTAATAACAAGTTAATCTGCATACCAGAGTTTTCACTCAAATCAGGGAGCATGGCCCTGCCTGATTTGAAAAGAGACATGCTATAAAAATCTGGCACAAAGTTTCTCATCTCAAGGTTAGGAATGTTGTTCCTGTCTGCCACGCTGCCAGAGCCAAACTGTCAAAACCACACATGGTCTGCTTACTCAACATGCCTGAACTATTGTGAGCAGAACAGAACAGAACAGAACAAAGAATTAAGATCCACCATGCTAGAACTTCATCACATGCATCTTCATAAACAAGCACTTTTGACAGGCTGCACTATGAAGCATAACAAGCCAGAGTTCAGATAAAACTCACCTCACAAGATGGAGATATGGCTCTGTGTTTACTCTCTTCATTGTCCTGCGGTGAATCACTCCAACGTGTCGCCATTATTTCATTTCAAACCGCAGAGAGAGAAGTCCTCCAGAGCCCACATTGAGATGAGGGGGATGAAGCCAAAACCGAGCGTCCAGCCACGGCGGTCAAAGAAATGAAAAAAAAAAAGCAAAAAAGAAAGATCCTAATCCACACCGTCTTCCTTCTTCATGTCCGTCAGAGGCTGAAATCTAAACAGAAATTGCACAAGTTATTGAGAGAAAGCAGCAACGCACAAGGTGAAAGCGGCATTTCCTCACGCCCCTGTCCCACACAGGACACCCTAAAGGGCTGGAGCAAGAGCCAAACCCCAATAGAGTGACAACTGGTTTTCCCTCCCCATTCAAACCAACCTTTATATCCTGATTTTTCACTGCAATGATGAACCTGCCCATCCAAGGGTAATCCAACACCTGCACCCTTATGAAAAATAACCAAACTGACCCTAAAATATATTTCAGAAGGATACTCTTGCCAACAAATATCGCCTAATTTTCTTGTCATAATAATGAGCCTCGCATCCGAGGGTAGCCTAACATCAGTGACATTGAGGAAAATGACAATAGTAACCATAATAAACCTAATCAAGTTTAAATTATATTTTACAGGATGCAGCAAAGCTGTAACTCCATGAAGGCTCTTATAATATTACAAGTCCTATAATATCACAGAACTATTGTACCACTTAAGTCTCCATATGACGATTTTTTTCGTTCATTTAGGTGCCTTTTTAACCTTGTCTAAGCTCTAATTGATGGCTATGATTTGCGTGGTAGCTGAAATTCAATTAACTTATTTTTTATTTGGCTAAAAACGAGAGAATAATGCCAGTGGATGGGCGAGTTTCAATGTTCCCTTGTCCAGTCGACTACAAAAAAATGCTTGGCGAGTGAGACCTCTGGCGAATATACAAGTTACTGTAATATTTTCGAGACAGCAAACACGACACACACTATAAATAAATAAATGCGGGATTCATGACACTTGACTCCGTGGGGGGAAAAGTGCAGAAGAAGACGTTTGAGATTCGAACGGCTGAAGAGGATTGTAACGTAAACGTCACACCAGCCATCATGAACCATACGCCAGATATAGTAGGCTTAATATGACAGTAAAGGCTGTCTTCCAACCGAGCATACATATCATGAATCATTTTGTTTGTTTTTGACTCAGTTTTAAAAAGAAATATCCCAATGTGTCACGTACAAATGGGGTGTTGTTTACAAAAACAGTGTCGCGCTCTATGAGGAGGACGACAGGTTGTTGCTATGTGAACAAGACCAACCTACCTGTTACAAATTCACACAAAACTACTCCAAAACGCCCGAGGAAATACATTGTCCATATTTCTGGAAAGAGAACGGTCTTGATTCAAAGCTTTGGTCGGTCCACAGAGTAACAAAAAGGGCTGTCAAGACCACTACAAAGCGGGATGTTAGTCAGTCTCCCTTTTGAGCTACACTGACTGTTGACGCTCGCTACCTGTTAGGAAAAACACACTGGAAAAACATGGTAAACGCCCCTTAGTGTGCATTTCTTCACTGGACCGTGACGATAAAAATAAAACCGTTGGTGTTCATTCATTTCCCTTCGTTTCAGAGTTTTAATCCCATCCTATTTTAGCAAAATTCAAACAAAAAAGTAATGTGTATTCCTATGTGGTCCCGGTTGGCGGCGCGACAATCCCTATGTAACATTGACGAATCTCCCCGACTCTGCTGAAACCCCGCCCCTCTGCTTGCCCCTCAGCGCGACCGTCCAATCAGGTTCGCCGTTTAAATTTGTATTTTTAAAGCCGGCCAATTGGACGCGTTCTTACATAAGATTTCCAATAAAGAATCGAAACTGGTCAATACTGGTTGAAAAAGCACCATAGTGCTGCTATAATAGTCCCATAGGAGCTTACAGTGTCTGTTGTGTTTGGTTGGGAGTTTCATAGTACCATTATTAGGGTGTGTCTTTTGTTAATCTCTTATGATATTATAATAATATTATTCTATTATTCCTACATATTTTTTATTTATTGTATGCAGTCAGTTGTTTTACTGTAATTTTATTGTATCTCTCTAAAAATTTTATAGGATTGCACAGGATTAAATAGGATTACTGTAGTTCTTTTTCAAAGGGGAGAGTTGAACACTACTACCAATAAACAGGGGGAAAAATCCACTCAAATCCACTCATCTACTCACAGCAGAAAAAAATAACCTGCATGTCTCTTGACTAAAAGCAGCAAAGAGTAAGTAAGATTGGTAAAGTGGTGTTGTTATTGTGCAGTTTCTGGCATCCATGAAGTTTTTATTGATAGAGTTAATCCTCACATTGCATTCAGTTACAGAGACAGTTCCCCACACACAGCCGCCAGGCCTTTCAGACCTTTAAAGTGAGTAAATGCAATCACAGGCACATCATTGTAAAGGGTGAGGAAAGGGCCCAGCCCCGCTCATATGTTGAGCTCTCTAATTTTTAAAGACCGCCTAAGTGTTCAACTTGTGAAACATATTTGCCAATTCATTAGCAACTGTAAGAGCAGTGTCCCTGGTAGCTCCTTAACTTTATTATGGTGACATTTAGGGCATGGCAGCCACATGGGACTCCACAGTGCATGAAAAAAGGCTCCACAGCTGATCCAGACAAAGACAAAGGCTGACAGTGTTCTGTTTGCAGGCCACTCCAACAGCACAATGGAAGATGGGACAATAGGACTCTTTTGACCCATTCTGTGTCGAGGTCTCCCTGGCTTCAGAGAGAGGCTATTGTCTAAAGAGCTGGTGCACTCTCACCCAGACAATGCAGAATTTAGATAGCTTGATTTAAGATGGTTCTGCATAATGCAATGATAAACAAGAGTTTCTAATTTGATGCTTCTATTGATTAAACCCAACTCTTCTCATTCATGCAGAAGGATCATAGTACATTGATTTGATAGAGCATGCTTGTGCATCAGGGGTAAAACTTACACTGACAACTCTGGCTTTCACAGTTAAGCAGACGCCATGGTAACAGGGAAGAGAGTTGCTGTTTTTCCTCACAAACAACTCACAATCTGTCTCGCTCTGAATGGAACCCATCTGATAAAAGAGAGGGGGAAAAAAATCACGAGCAAGCTATAAAAATGTTTCTAGCTCTAGGTTTTACTGGCTCCCCATAATAAGAGCCCACAGTGATCATTTGTGCGGCACTTATCCAAAAAACACTTAGCCTACTTCAGTTAGTATAATAGCATGCTCTCCTGTGTGAAGAGCACTGTTACAGCTTGGGACAGAGAGGCAGCGCTGTTTTGTGAATGGCAAACTTAAAAGAGCGGATTTCAGGTCAATGAATGAGTAAATCAAGCTGACTCAAGTGTTGTAGTCTGCAGTCTGCCTTAATGACTGGATGCACATCCATTATATAGGTTATGTAAGGGCACGATTGAGTTTTCTTAAGTGCTTGTCTTTAAATTGCATATTTTCATATATGCTTTCTGTATTTTTTATGTCTTTTGTCTTTAAATCGCTCACAAGATCATGACTGATTGAATTTCAACTATTTCCCAACCAGCTTTAATTCTGTTGCTGTTTGCTTGAATGTTTTGCTCAAAAGATTTGTATGTGCTGCAGCAGCCTGAATCATTGCTGATGCTGCTTTACACCAAATGTCTAGTTGCAGAGTCAGAGTGACTGAAATAGCCGGGAGGAGAGAGATTACGAGGTCTCTCGTGGCAGCAAAATGTTTGGCTGGATTAGGACATCACATGAAGGCCAAGTTCAAAGCTCAGACGCGTTAGGATTAGGACAGGTGGAAATGACTCTGCGCTACAGCACGCTGAGTGTGTGAGGCAGTTTTTCAACAGCGCTTTCTGCCTAAACACCCAAAAAGACGGAATTTATCAAAGGCAGTGTTTATGGTGGAGATTTTTTTTCTTTCATGAAGTCACTCTTTGAAAGTCTTAAGTTGACTTAGGGAGTTAAAGAGGATGGGGATCACTGTCACAGCAGGGTGTCTGAGGAGATCTGGCACTGAGTTTGATGACTGGATGAAGCCCAGCAGCAGTCAATCTATCAGGCCCTTTGGCCAGCCAGTCGCTAATTGGAACACAGTGTTCACTGGAGAGGATGTACTATTCATGTACCAAGATGCGTCAGTGAAGTAGATTCTGTTTCTTAAGTTCAGTTACATGCATAATAAAACTGCACGACTAAATTCAGGTGAAAGGAAGTGTGTAGTTCTGAGAGGAGGTGGTGTATTATTCCTTCTAAATTCTAAGCCTTAAAAGACAGAAAAGGCAAACATCAAGGGGCTTCTTGTTCAAGAACAATGAATTAATAGGTTTCGGGAGTAAACATGTTTCATTATGCCGGTGATCTGAAATCAAATCCTGCCGCTCTGTTGAAACGCAGGCTTCATATGTCAAATGCATGCATGTGTGGCCATTCACAGGTACAATTCCCGTTTTGTTCCCTTTGTGCAGAGCGCGGTTTACCTGTAGCCTACTTTTCTGCGGTCGGCCCCGTCCTCTGTTCCCCCGACGGAGAGCTACAAAGCCCCAGCATGTGAAACCTGGAAGGCTTTTTGTCCCTTCTCGCTTTCACCAAATCCCGCATCAAGGCGACACACAATGGCCTTCAGGTTCCCAGGGTGGTGAGGGGGGTGGTATTGGTACCGGGATAAGTTAACCACTACCTCCAAGTGCTGATGTTTTATGATAAGGAGACATGGAGTTGCAGCCACAGGTACAATGGGAGTCTTTGTGGCTCATGCTACATGGGTAACACACAACCAAAAAGCTGTGTAATTTGTTGCGGGTGATTTTTCTCTCTCTCTCTCTCTAACCTCACTTTTCAGCATTGTGGATATGTCATGAAATCTGACTGAATGTAGGATTTTTCAAAACGTGTCAGTGAAAGTGTTGCTCACCACAAGTGGAGCCGCAGAAGTGAAACCTAATATTATTTTCTAAATACAACACAGAATCTATTTTCTTCAAACCTCCAAGACTTCCTCTCTTTCTGTTGGCAAGACCTCATCTCATCCAAACGATTTAATTTGCTCATTTATCTGTGAGAGGGCTGGTCGCTGGAGTGGAACCACTTTTGATTTGAGGTCCCTTAGAGAAAACAATTTGTATAACTTGATTTCAAAATGTAAAAGTAGCAGCAGATATAAGGATGCTTGAATAGCTATTATGCAACTTTTGTTTTCATATGTCATCCTTAACTTGGTAATGGGATGCAATGAGTCTGGACCACTGAAAGAGGCCAAAAGTGACAGGGTGAGGTGACAAACACTTCAAATACCTGTGAGATGTTAAGTGGCCTCAGACCTGACGTCCTAATTATTGCACCATCTTTGAGCTGGAAAGTTATTTCCCATCGTACAGACAAACCACCTGAAAACTTCACCCAAAACATGGAATTTCCACAGTGTCAGAACCCCGCATGTGTGTGTGTGTGTGTGTGTGTGTGTACATGTTACGGGACGTGACTGTGCTGTTTGTAGAGTTTCAGGTGATTAAGAAGGAAAAGTGCACAGCTGCATGATAACACTCCCTAAGTGCATGCTGTGTGAAGTGAAGCGATGCTCTGGTGACATGCACAATTGAATCTGTTAGTCACCCCAAGACGGCAACACATGCAAAGAGATATGTGTGTGTGTGTGTGTGTGTGTGTGTGTGAGCATGCGTGTGTTTATGTGTGCATCGGTTTTTCTTTTTTTTATTATGAATGTATTGAATGAGCTTCTAATGCAGGGACTGGTGGGATGTGACGGCTTAGCTCTTGGTTTTACATAAATTTGAGGCTGTAAAAAGTTTGTTGACATTGAGTTTGTATTCACTGGAGAAATAAGGAGTTATGAGGGGTCATTCAATTCCAAAAAGTCTATTTTTCATAAAGTATGTCATAGCTTAACATACTTTAAATTTGGTATGAATCAGGTACACACTATAAACAAGATCTTCTTAAAACTTATTTTGCAAACTGCTCTAAAACTGATTGTCAGTCCTCATGTCATTGTCACTGGGTCTGTCCTGTTTTGTGGAATCCTGGTCAAGACCCAGTGTCCATGAACGCAAAAATACATGATATACTGTTTTAATAATCATGAAAAAAAAAAATATAATAATAGTTAATAATAGTTCAGAGTTTCAGTAAACTAGCACACCTCCCTCTCTTTCAATGCCACATGGGTCTTTGTTAGGATTAGTGCTGCTATATCAGGCCACAATTGGGGTTTTATTAAATATTGGAGCCAGTCTGGGTTGAACTCACTCCAATTTGATGGAGCTACATAAAAACAGTCTGTAAAACCTGTCTATATGTTTTTTACATCTTTTATTTATCCAGTTATCCAGTTGTGTTTATTTGAAATTAATCCATCAGCTAAGACAATCAGACTAATCAGCGTCTCCTGATGGTCTAACTGCTGTTTCCGAGGCTCTTTAATCCTGCCAGGAATAAAAGACTCAATACTCACAAACTTTTGGGACACAAAAATGGTCAATTTTAAAGTTTGTAACAACATTTAAGCGATCAGCAGCTGCTGTACGTTTGGTGTCAGCCTTCAAAAAAAAAAAAAAAGTTTAAAAAATAGTGAATTGTCCTCAACACTGTCATGAAGGCTCAGATAGATGCAGCGTTTGGCCTGCCTACTACGCCCACTGTGTGTTTTCCATGAGTCAGAGTGGGCGTCATCCGGGCACGGGGATGCCAGCGTCCAGAAGCCCGTCCATCTGTCACCTTTTTTCTTCTCCTAACCGGCAGCGTTTTATTTGTTTCACCAGTTTGACTCTTTGTTCCGTCTGTTTTTACACACCGAAAAAAAAGGAGGATGAAGCAAATATTGCATCACAGCAAATATTTTTTTATTTTTTATTTCAAAGGCATTTTATGAACACTCAATAAATCCATTGAGGAACTTATGACTGGTTGCTTTGAGATGAAGAGACTTTTGTGGAGCAACAGTCCTCTGTTGTGAGACAGCAGATTAAAAACACTTGGAAACAAAAAAATGCATTGAACGCACGAACACAAACTTGCTTTTCTTTTTTTTTTGTGAAACACACTTGGTTCATGTAAACAGAAGCAGAACAAAAACTGACTGTCTGAGAGACGAGAAAACGGGACATTTTGGAACATTTAAGCACATACAGACCGAGTGCACGTTGTACTGCAAAACAAACAAACCGCACTTTCACTCGGTACAAGCCGGAGGAAGCGAGGAGACACTTTTTTTTTCCTGCAGGTAACTTGTGTTCCTCCTCAAACCTTGTACTTCACCTTCCCGATCTCGCTGATGACACAGATATGCTGGAGGGGAGAGAAAGAGAAATGGTTTCATGTCACAGATAAGCCCGACAGGAAGTCCCAATGAGATATGTTTCAATCGTTCCACAAACTAAAGACTAGATAAGAGTCGGTCTGGATTTGATGATGGCAAAATATTTATATAGGATAAATATATGTTAACATCCTGCACTTGGGCAAGATCCAGCATGTAATAATACTCTCTGTGTGTGCCGTATATGGAAGGATGGAGCTTGCAATATTTTGAAAGCTGGGAAGTTAATCTATAAAGATATGACATTTTCAATAATCTGACTCGGAGTGCCGGAGGGCGTCTGCTCATATTTCTTGTTTAGGATAAAGCGAGATAAGAGGGGAAGCTTTGACTCTGCAAGATAAGCAGATGCTAACCCTCACATTCCACCGCTCACCCTCCTTCCAACTTTTTGTAATGAATACCACCCAAAAAAAAAAAGAAAAAAAAATGCTGACAGACAGCGAGGTGTTCGCAAACGCTCCATACAGAACATGCTGCTGACACACACTTGAACACACACAGTGGGAGTCAGTCTGGGCATAGTGTTTCAGTTGAGTCAGAGCCAGACGTGAAGCCGTATTTTCACAGATAGAACGGCGGAAAAGTCCACGTAGGTGTGCTGTGATACTGGATTTAACATAACATGCCGGGAATACATACACACACACACACCCCTGCGTACACACACACCAACCACCCACAGACTCACACAGACACATTCATGATTTGAGATGCTCTGCCTACATGTTAAGTCTCTCCGGCCGGGAGGATACCTGTTGGGTGAGTTTGGGTTTCAGGGAGAGGAGTGCAGTCTCTTTGATTTACTGTGTTTACCCTCCCCTCCTGTCTCTTTCATCCCTTTCACATAGCTCTTTCAGAAGAGGTCATGTGCAGTGCAGCGGGCGGGAGGCGGACGCGGGACTTACGTTCAGGTCGCGGAAATATTCGTTGTAGTCCAAGGCGTAGCCGACGACGAAGCGGTTGGGGATTTCAAACCCGACATCTTCGGAAGCAAACACAGACAGATACATTAGAGAGGGGCATGGGGGGCATGGGTATGGTGAATCAGAGGTTTTCAGTGCGGGCCTCCCCAGGGGAGTGCAGGGGAGGCACAGAGACAGAGGGTGGAAAATCATGAAGGATTTCTGAAATATATATATTTTTTTATTACTTATCAAAAGGATACCATACTGTAGAACAGACTAAATATCTGTCAGACTCCGACAAAATAATAGATTCCTTTGCAGTCAGTCTTTTGAGGCTGTTCCTGAGGGTTAAGCTTGAGAGGAGGCCCGCAGGCTCAGACTTTGAAAACCCCGAGTCTAAATGCATTAAAATTTGCCTAATACAAAAATCATACTGCAATTCCTTTTTTTGTTAAACAGTGTGACTGCAATGTTTCTCTGCCCAGTGCATGCTGGGATAGGCTCCAGCCTTGATGCCAACCATGATAACTAATATGCAGATATGGAAAATGAATGGATGGATGGATAGATGGATGGATGGATGGATGTGGGCATGTTTTTTTCTGCATGTTTTCCAGCATTTTGTTCAGGTTCAATAACTTCAAAGATTTTCTCCAACTCTGAAATTGATTTGCAGGTCAGATATTCCGCACTGCACAAGAACACATTGATTGGAATGAACTTTCCTCCTACAAAATATTACATGCTTCTGCAATTTTGAAATGGCAGCGTTCAATACCAGTATTGAGGTATTCTTTCCAGTTTACTGTGCAGTCACATTTAATAATCTGTTCATTCATATTTTTCTTGCCACTTATCCAGCACAGGGTCAAGGTAGCAACAGAGCAACCAGATCCACCCAGAAGTCTTTTGCAGCTCCTCCTGCAGGACCCCCAGCTGGTCCCAGACATACAAACTTGCTGGGAGATATAATCTCTCCAGCATGTCCTGAGATCACCTCGGGTTTCAGCATGGCTTGAACCACCTCAACCGGCTCCTCTCAGCATGGAGGAGCCGCGGCTTGCTGCGCTCGTCACCCTGTCACAGGGGGTGAGGCCAGCCAGCCTGCAGAGAAACCACATTTCTGCTGCTTGTGTGCCTGAGCTCATTCTTTCAATCACAGCGGAGGTAATATCAGGTCAAAAACACCCGTGATGAAACACAAAACACTACAAAACAGAAAACTATAGAACGCTCCAAAGCAAACAACCTCTCTGTAAGATTAACAGCACCTGAAAAACATGAGATGGATGAGATTAGAACACGAGCCACTTACAGTCTGTGAGACTTTCTGCCATGTTGGGGACTCTCTTCACCAGCAGACTGAAACACAAATCACAAGTTTCCCACCGGTGACTTTAATGTATCGCTTAATCATTTATCAAATGAAAAGTGAATTGCCAATCTAATCTGTAATCTGCTTAATTTTCTTTTAATCTATGTCACTTAGTCTAGTATTGAATCTCATTTTTCTCAAAGCCACTGAGTCAACAGGGGGATAATTTCACTTGCTTTTTAAATTTATCAATGCACATGACAGGATGCTACTATCCCTTGTGCCATAATCCAAAGTAAGCCTTCATATAAAGGCCTAGTTCAGAGTTCAATAGCATGATACCACAGAAAACATCAGGCCATATCATCATGAATCTGCACTGTTGAAATCTGCCTTTGTTTCAGTAAAAAATACCAAATTATGCCAGGCATTTTCAACAAAACAGATTTTAATACTGAATATTTGACTAAATTGCATGCAAGGATGGACATGTATGCATTGTTTCCCAATCAGCAACTTTGGGACCTGCCTCCTATTGTATTTATGCAGCACGCTAACAACTCAGTGTCACACTTAAAGCAGGACATAAACACTGAACATGACCCATGTGCAGGGTCAGATGCTTATCTTGTTCCTATAGTCCTGGAGTTTCATAGGAACTGCCCATGGACATGAGATAGGGACGGAGGAAGAGTGATATCTTCTGCTTGTGCTCGTCACACGCTTGGCATTTCCCCCCGGTGGAGAGAGAGAGTTGCCTGAAACACTGACTCACCCCGCGACCTTGACCATCTTGGGTTGAAAGGTCTCCACATGCTTCAGAAGGGCCTTCATGGTCTTTCCTGTGTCGACTATCGCCTTAGGGAGAGGAGGAGCGAGAGAAGAATGAAGAGGGAGGCGACAGAGAAACACAATAGCACATCAATGAGAAAGTCTAGGCCTAATCTGCAGATTAAAGAAAAAATAACTTTCCCCAGCTTTGCTATTAGCAAATTATTCCTAGATTAAAAATGTCTAAAATTAGTATTGATCGTGTGCAATATCTTACGATATCTGTTCATATTGCACACACGTTTACATAATCTGTTATATAAAGTGATGTTTGCCAATGTTTAGTGTTGATTCTTTACTGGCACTTATTTTAGGTTGACAAGGAATGTTGTTTATCCACCAGCAGAGATGATGCATCTCTTGGACCGGTGTTCAAAATGATCTAAAACGGTTCAATTCACTCTGATTGGAGTAGACTTACATAAACATGAACATAGTGCTGATTTGTTCGCTCTCAGAGATATGATATGGTGCTTATGCATGGCTGACTTCAGTCCAGAAACTTTTACAACTGAAACATGATCTCAACTAGAAAATAGCTTGTTCTTTTGTCCACCAACAACAGATATATTGTCCCTACAAGCACAATGGCTTCTCAATTAACAAGAAACTAACAGGAGGGCAAACATATAAACAGCATCAAACAACACAGAAACTTTACCCAGCAAACACTCACCTCTACAATGAGCACGTTCTTGGTATCATGTAATATAAAAAAACAGAGATGAAAAGAGAAATGAGTTTTCAACATTACATTTATATTACATTTCTTAGATGAAGTAGCCATGGCAACAACCTTCAGTGCCTTAACAAAATCACAGACATGCCATTATATTCTTCCTAATAATGAGCATTTGTGTCTACAGTGAGCAAAAGTCACTTCTAAGTGTCCGGGCGCTGTACACTTTCCCTGCTGCAGGGTTTCAAATGACTCCTTGTTCCCTTGGCCGGGTGTATGAGGCTCTTTGTGAAGCCAATGGAGAGTATCTATGGTTTGGGGAGAGTGATCGGAGAGAATGCAGGCAGCCAGCCAATGTTCTCAGTCTACACCTGAACACTGTTGCATAACATTCAGAGAAAGTAGAGGAGGACATGTATTAAGAAAAAAATAAAAAAAACAAGGAAGCCTGAGCATAACTAACCTGCTTGACTGGATGCTGCATACAGTAAATAAACAAACAAAAACTGCATCATCGTTGCAAATTATGCTTCAAATGAAAATCAACAATGTTTTTTTCTGAAATCTGGCAACACCTTTGTTGTTATAACTGAAAACACTCAGTGCTGCCCGGAGCTTCCTGTATTTCTTCTACATTATGATATTTATTTGAATCAAAAAGCTGCTGGGTCACCAAATAATATTTATTATAATCAAACGATCGCAAAAATACATAACTTCCTGCATAACAAAAGATTTTCGGGAGTTCCTCACTGAAAATAGAAAAGTTTTCATGAACTGGGTCAAAGCTGAAGTATTATTGTAAAAGGCATGTAGCTGAAATGTTTGGTGTGCATTAGTGGAACATGAAAAATATTCATAATTTTATTTTTGAGCACTGGCCCTTTTCAGTAGTAATTTAGATGTTTTTGGCTTCTTGCACCATTTTTTTCTCTGTCTTTATCTTGGCTGAGACTTTAGATGAGCATGTTCCTCTTATCTGTTCTCAGAAGAGACAAGAAAAATGGAAACTTGTTTATTAGAAAAATTGAGTTACTTCTTTAAAGAGGCATTAGGAATTACAACATTATTGACTGAGCTCCTACATGGCCGGTAGGAGCTGGCCTGCATGGATTTCATATTTATGGCTGTGCTAAATTGAACTTGAACCCCTCAGATTATCATAATGACATCTGGGATTAAGAAATCTGAGCGCTAGATGTTGGCTAATAGAAGCTGCATTAAAGGCCATGCAACTTCCTACAGTGCTGGTAAACGCTGATGTTGAGCTCATGGAAACTGGATCGCTTCCTCATGCCACCTCACACGCCAACATAACATTTACTTTTACTTTGTTGACATTATAAATACTACATGGCACAGATGAATAAGCGCAGGGGGAATGCTGTTGTGAAAGGCTCCGCACTTGGCTTCAAAATGCCACAATCTACCGGGAGATTTGACTCAACAAAGTGACTAATAGTCCACACGCACAGAGATGTGTGAGACTCCGTGAGAGAGTTGCGTTTAATGTTTCCATCAGGCCGGGGGATTGCAATAAGAGCGCTGACCTTACCGATGCAGACAAATTTAACTGGAGTGATTCATGCTTTCTGTGCAGGGTGCCTGTCAACTTAACTTGAGTAAACTTTTTTAAAAAAATTCTCTTTGACCTTTTTAACCCTGTGCAAAAAAAATGCATCTTAGCTGACGGCTGATTCTGACAGCTCAGTTATTTATATGGGGGAATTCAACAGCGGAGAATGTGGAGAAAGTGTGTGTGCGTGTCTGCAGGCAAGTTTGTGCACGTATTTGCTCGAGAGCGTGATTTTTCTGTCTTAATGATCGGTCTCGGGGAATAATTCCAGTGAGGAGAGATGGCTCCTTGTGATTCGGCGTCCTCCATGAACTCCTCAGTGCTGCACGCTGGAGCTGAACAGAGATGAAGAGTCAGCAAACCTGCCTTGTGGGAACATTCCTTCACCCTAAATGTCTGATTCACGGCCACGCTGGTGAAGGGCAAACCGCACTAACAAAGTGACACTCATAAGGTGAGCACAAAGAGGACGGTTGTGAGGGGAACGTGTACGGAGGGAACGCACTGTGTGTGTCGGTCTGTAGGCAGGGTTGGGCAGTAAGTAGATCCTTTTAATGCCATTATGTACTCTAAATAAAAAGTAACTATATTATCTAAAAAAAATGTATGCTGATTATAGATTCTGGTGAAAAGTTAAAGGATTACTTTTGGAAATAAGCAATATAGTGCCAGGTTTTATGCATTTACAAAAATAAATGTGTTTATTCACAAACCTGAAATAAATTTCCAGAACTTTGTAATTTATCACTTTTTCGTGCAATCCCTTTATACCTTTTACCCTGTAACTAATCACAATATATTGCCAAATCTGGCTAATCCCTTAGACTACATTACTGGTTACAATGTCAATGTAACTATTAGTGTAATAAATTACTTAGTTTAAAGTAAAGTGACCCGGCACTGTCTGTATTTACACTGTCTGCTATTCACCTGTCTGAATCATCTGGGTGTGTATGTGTGTGTGTGTACGTGTGTGTGTGCAGGTGCTCCTGACATTTGAACTGATGGCTCCCTCTTGAGGCTAGGACAGTTTCCATCAAAGACTTAAAGTACTGACGAGTATACAAGTCAACGCACTCATCAGAACACACCTTTCCATTCAGGAAGGACAGATCTCGGCTCCCTATGATGTGCAGGTCCTCTGTCGACTGGTCATTCTGGGAGAGAAATTAAAACAAATAGAAAGACGGTTCATGTGATGCAAATATGCTCATTTACATTGATAGGTTGCTAACTTGAAATGAAAAAGTCAGATTCTTTACTGCATAGTTGCTGCACTGGGTGTATTTGAAAACAGCACTTTTGGCTCTGATCACTTCCTATGAGCATTTGCCATTATTTTGGACACTTTACAGACTAAATGATGAATGCATTAATCGAAAAAATAAATGAAACATTTTTAATCATTAGATGCAGCCCCACTAATTATTAGTTGGTGAGAGACATCATAGTATATGAGTATATGAGTGGGGACTTCTACAATGGCTACCACTGTATAAGCGCACAATCTTAGCCTTGAGATAAACAAAGATATGGACTCCCCCTGTCAGAGATGTGGCCCTGAGCCTTTAAGAATGATATCTTTGTGGCCAGAATTGCTTGGCTACAGATGTATCACTGGGATAAGAGAGGCAGTGACATGGACAAAATCCCGGCCCCGGGGGCAGGTCACATGACTCCATCATGACCGGTGACATTGACTAACACTGTCATCACTCAGACACTGTCCTTAGTGTCTGGTCAGAGGAAGTGCTGTTTGCTGTTATGTTTTATTGTTGACTTCAAAATGCACTCGTAACCCTGAGTCTGAATTTGCACAAAACCACACATGAAAGCAGTGAAATGTTTACATGCAACAAAGGCCTGTTTAATATGGAAATAAGACAGTAATCATAAGTTAAACTCATACAAAGAGTATGAGTTTACCCAGGTTATTGTAATCAAACTATATGTTCACATGCATCTATGCAAAATGAAGTTACTTGAGATATTCTTTGTGCACGTGTCTATTGTTATTCCTGAACACCATCAACTCCCTGCACAGTTTGTTATGGAGCAGTAAAAATGTTATTTTTGCCCCTTTAAGAAATCATGTGGTGTTACAATATGACTTCAGACTTGTGTAATTGATCCACTGAGGCACACGACATTGTGTAAAAAAAAAAAAATACAAAAACTGAGAGTCCACCCTTCTGCTGAGGGGGGACAGCAGGAATGTGACCACATGCAGAGAAATCTGAATCAGATCATTTGTTATGACAACTACATTTATGTGCCAAAACACACTAAGGAGGGGTACACAGTATTACTTTACATGCAGTGGACTGCCTGCATGAATTCAATGTATTTTATACACTGTGGAGTGATTCTCCATTAAGAAACAAAGTGATAAACAAGCATCTGCAATGGTGCATCAACAATTAGTTAAATCATTATCAAGGTTATATTTTCATTATCTATGTTGTAGGTGCAGGACCTTCTCATTATGTCTTTTCTTTTTGCAGCGACCAACAGCACAGGGAAGCTCCATATACCAGCCTTTTATTTTCATAACTTGTGCTTCGTTGGTTACTCCAGGATCAATTGCCCTTGAAGTGTCCTGCCTGAGCGTGCTCTTACCCCACTAAAAATGAACAACAATGACATCTGGTGGCCATGCCCACTTTGGGACGGTCCTGCCAAGGCAGATAAGGGTGTAATTGCAAAAGGGGAAATTGTCTGTAGAGGTAAAACTATAACAAAGGAGCTGAGGTGAAGGGTGAAACGGCCAGTGAGATGTCATCAAAGGTCTGTCCTATTGAAGCTTATGTTTCTGGGCCAGCTGCGTGATTTAATTTAAGATGTATGCATAGAAAAATGTGATCTGCCAAACCCTCTCAGAAAATACTAATAATGAGGCCTTTTGAGATTTGAATCCAGCTTTTTGCCAAGTGAAGAAACACAAACAGCTCAGCTCAGCAGGGATAAGCTCCATTGCTTCACTGCTTCAGTTTTTCATCCTTTGCAGCCTACTTTATTTAATAGCATCCTCTGCAGTTCTCCTACCAGGTAGCTCTTCAGACGGATGAACTCCACCCGGGTCTCCAGGTACGTGTTGGAGTTGCGACCGAGGACTTTGATGAACTCCACCAGGTCTGAGCAGAACTTGTAGCCGCCCTTGAGGACGCACAGCACCACCAGGTCATGGTCCCCGATGTCGTCCACAATGTGGCGAGCCAAGCGCTCAATCCTGCAGGAGCAATCACATCAAATAATTAACAAACGTGTGTTGAAATAAGTATTTCCCAGTGGTAGGAAGGTGGGATTAAGTCAATGGTATAATAGCCAATATTATTCACAATTTTCACTGTGTTCAGTCTAAATTTAAGACAAGAGACAGAAAAAATGAGCACACAAAGCAGTTTTGTGTAGTTGAGGCAGAGAGGACAGCAGATTAAAACATTCAACAGGATAAAAGGCAAAGTGCATCAAGACACAAAAGTCACTTCAGCCTTAAAAGCGGTCTTCATCATGCGTCATCGCCTTTGTTTTTGCAATCAAAACATTCCTGCAAATAGATTTCTATTTTACATCACAATAATATGATATAATATGCAGCATAATTAGCCAAAGAAACGATAATCAAATGACAAAAAGCCATGGCATCAGATGTAATGGTTCTTGTCATTTCAGCATGAACAGGTTATTCGAAACAGTTCACCTTGATTTCACTTCTCCTTGTTGTTAATTGTTAATTGTTACCTGTCCATGATTACTCCATGTGGGATGTAAACACTCTCGATGTCTTCATGGTAGTGTTCTGGGTAAGTGAACAGGTCCAGGCTGTATCCAGGCCAGTCATCTTTGATCTGGGAGAGGGAACAGGCTGTTTTATATGTGGAGATGCTGTACATCCAAATGACTGGTGATACAATAGGTCAACTACACTCTCGCTGATTTTGAAAGTGTCGAATGTGTTTGAATCTATATTTTAAGTATTTTATTTTTTTCTTCTGAGAAATAAAGATTGTTGGTCCTTCTTACATGTCTGTAACCTGTAACTTCAAAGTGGGGACTGCTACTGACCTGGGCCCAATTACATTATTGTGGAGGCGAGGCTTAAAGAATACCTTGGAAATGTTTCATAACCTCATCCTGATGATACAGTCAAATCATGATTTAAATCTGAATCTGTTGAACATCAACTATCCTCACACATCTGATCTAACATTTGGTTTTGCCCCCACTCCCAATAGTCAAATAAATCATTAGAGAATCATGGTTTTTGCAGTTGAACACAACAGACAGATGTGATCCAAAGCAGTGAACAGAGCATGAGACATTTAGGTTGGACATGGACTTGTGTTCAACATACCACAATTCCTCCTTTCATCCCACTGTTTTCCATCTCTGGTGATGTTGTCAAGATGAAAAATGGGCTTCACTTTAAGAAGAGAGGAATGCACTTCAGTGGAGCTGCATACTGTAATATGTTGCATGCTATAGCTCTAGTTTTAGTTATATAAGAAGAAAAAAGCAGGCAAATAGGATTGAGATATGTTGCACACTTAAACCCTTGAGATAGTAATCCTATAGTAAATTTTAGAAGGATGCTATCCAAATGTCACAGTAGAATAAATTAAAACTATATGCAGCAGGAACAAACAGGAATATTATAAGGACAGCAGGGATATAAAAGCACCAGTTAAGTACTCTCTATTAGATATACCATTGCCTTTTCATTATAGAAGATCGTTATGCTTTAAAACATATTAAAGGAGTAGGCCTACACACGTTTTGATCTCTGCTTACAGAATTAATAGGGAAATCCCTCTAGACACATTTTTTAAATCCTGTAGATTGGCAGCCATACAGATGGACTATTAATAGGCTAAACGACATTTTGTATTTACATCTCTTACCGTTTTAGCCTATTTCCAGCGAAAATGTACCATAGAGAGAGAGAGAGAAATATCCCAAAGTCCCACATGGGTTAGGAGATCACGCTTGAGTCATTTGTGTGAAAGGACGAGGTTGTTATGCTTGTGGAGAATGGATAAGGAATGTCTCAATTAAGCGTTTGAATTGGGGATAATCAGCTTCATGTGATGCCATGTTGGCTTGTGGCGGCATCTTGGGCCTGACTGTGCGAGGGCTGAAAAGAAAACCAAGCCAATCGGCATAGATTTTATTCAATCAGGATGAAATCATAACTTTAAAGGTTATAAAGAAAGTCCAAATGAGAGTTTTCTTCCAAACTCCATTATTCAAAGAAAGAAAGAAAGAAAGAAAGTATTCAGTATCTCCAAATATAGATCCTCTCTATGCAAGTTATTCTGTTTACTCAGATTTACAGTTATCAATTATTTATTAGAGCATACTTTTTGGAAGAGCACATGGTGGAAATAATATTTTGTAACACAAAGCTCTTCAAATATGTATGAACATGTTTTTGCATTAAAGGAAATTTAAATTGCACAATTAACTAGATGCAGTGGGAGAGATATTTTTTTTAAATCGACCATTGGGGAAATCTGGAAAATATATGCACAGAATTTATTTTACCCAAACCCATGTGGGCATCTGAACTGAGTGAGAGATGAAGTCAACCATCTGATCAAGTAAAGCACAAAATGTTTGTTAAAGGCTTCCAAGTCTCTCAGTTGTTGGCTATGTAGATGGTCTTGAATCTCTCAAAGAGGTTGATGTCGCCCTCCAGCTGCTTCATCTCCAGCTCCAGGCGCTCCTTGCGGGACTTTTTCGATATGTTGTCCGTGACGACCGAGAGGCCCTGGTACTGATGATGCAGCTCCTCCCAGTTCTTTTTCAGGCCCTGGATAGTGGAATCAATGATGGAACCATATTAATACCACAACATATTTTTTAATCAACAGTGGATCATTGATAAGGTAGCTGCCAGGACTCAAGCTTTCACTCTGCAACCAGCCATCTACTGCCCTTGAGAGATATTATATTCGAGAGCGTTAAAAACTGTTGACTTTCCAATGACAATTATTTTGATTTGACAAGTGTTGATTGGAGAGTTATTTCTCCCCAAAACATGGCTCTGGGGCGAGAGATCAAAGCCAGTATCTCAAAGTGTTACTGTTCAATTAACTCTGATAGGCTGACATAAAACTGGCCAAGTGTTGATTTTTATACCCCCAGAGTTAAATTAACATTGATGATTTTGCTGCGTAACCTTCTTGCCTCTGCTTTAATAATTGCTAGCGTGTATTGATTACCTCCAGGATGATCTGTCTCTCTGCGTCAGACAGCTGTTTCATGGCCCCTTGCTTCATTTGTTCTTTAACATAGTTGTCATACTGCTCCTGAGCCTTGAAAGCCTCTTCTTTGCGCTGCTGCAGGTACTCAGGTACCTCACCGTAATCCTTAGAAATAACAGGAAAGATTAGACAGTGAGTTCACCATAGACTGACTGAGCTATGAAATCGGGTACAAAAGGATAAATAAATCCACCACTGAGAAAAGGAATATTTATTCTGGATTTATTAATGATGAAGTCATTCTGAGTCATTTCCTCTTGATGTTTTGTGGTTGAATATCCATGGGAAACGGCCTTAAAGCATTTCCTCTAAAGCCCTACCTTCTTCTTGATGTACTTAGGAACAAGCCCTGAGTTTTCGAGGAGCTGCTTGTGTCCCTTGCACGTGTCTGCATAAGTAGGCTGTATCTTCCTTGGCACGGCTACGGTATTCTCAAGGGCATTGGTCTTGGGGAAGTTCCTCTTGGTATGAATGCCCATAGTTGGGTTGTCCATCCTCTTAGGAACATCTGGTTTCTTCAGAGTGTCGGTTCTGGAAGCCACTTTTGAACACTCTTTCTCTTGAGGAAATATGAATGTAAGAAAGTCAGATGAGAAAATAAGTGAATCATTGTTCAAAGATGGACCTACATGCAAAGAAAATGATCTATAGAGGACTGTGCAGCTCACTTTCAGGCAGTTTGGGCTCCTTTGAGTGCTTTCGTAGGTATTTCTCAGGGGATGGCACCTCTGCTTTTGCTGGTCCCATTGTCTTCATTGCATCCTTATTTGACTTTTTCTCCTGCACAACTGTTGTCCTAAACTTGGATATATACCTTTAGAAGGGATTAGAGGAAATTCAATTATTTCAGGGATTTAAATATGGCAATTGAGGACATCAAGTCCAAATGTACAACAAATGCTACGTTCAAGTGTTGTCTATTGCTGCATTTCTGAAATAATGCTAAAATCCAGGCTGAAGTCTGAAACACTGTATTCGAGATCCATTGTCCATATTAGTGATCATTATCAAAACTAAATCAAACCTCGTTGTTCATTTTATACTCAGAACAACTAGCAAGGTCAACGTTAGCTAGTTTTGCTGGTTGCAGCATTGGCTATAACGTTAGCCTAAAAGTATCTAACGTTACCTCGGTGGTTTTTCAATTTTAACCTCCTCCTTTGGCATGAGGTTGTAGACGCTCTCTGGTGGATAGACGACTTCTGTCATGATGAATGAGGTCAGTTAGCAGGCGAAGACATAAATTCTCAAAAATACAGAGAAGGTCAGCTGGGAAGCCAGCGCGCTTTCACTAACTAGCGGTTTGTTTGACAACATGCTCCCTGTTGTACAGTTGCTAAGCAACTACGGGGCAAATGCTGCTTTCAGGCACCGTCGGACTTACTGAAACGATTAACAACGGAGCACACCGAAGATCAAAAAAGTGTTATATTTTATGTATGTTGGGATTTTTAAGATACGGGAGTTACCCTCATGTGACGGGATGTAACTTGGTATACAGAATTGACCTGGTTGTATGATCATCGTTTAGCTACTGATTTAATGAAAACATCAATTATATACATGATATCAATTATAAGACTTCACCACCATAAAGTAGTTATATATCGCTTGATTTCTATAATAACTCACCTTAAAAACACATTTGTCACAGGGTCAAAGCTCTACACAAGTCGTACTTACGACCAAAGTTGTCGGAAGTATGAGCTCAAGACGAGCCCTGAAGGCATCACAGCACAACAAGGCCGGCTTTAAAAAAGTCTCAACTGTGTACTTTTTATCGCTCAAATGTATGATTTTAAGTAGGTCGTCCCCTTTTGTTTGCACATATTGAATGGCGCTTTGATAGTAAAAGTCGTACAGTGTAGAAGCCATTGTAGAGCGTAGACTATAGATATGGATCAATTTTGTCCTTTCAGGCGGACCGTAGTTTTCTGCGTATGACACATGATCAACACCGGAATGTAAACAAGGTTGCTTCCATGTGATAGGTTTACATTTTATCGAGATTGAGGTGCATGAGGTTGAAGTGCATAACGTGCATGGGGTTATCGAGTTTGAAGGGCATTACGTTGGCATTTCATGTGAGCGTAAAGAGACAATATAGAAGTCTGAACCAGGTCACCGCATATAGCAGTGATAAAAGGAAACGTTATTGGACTCAAACACGTGTAAAGTTGATGCAGCTGCTACATCAACACATGGTATGGCTTTGAACTGAGCTGCTATCAATATAACCTTTGTTGAACATGTAATAAAAATAAAGTATCATATGTGGGAGCTGCATTTTAACAGCCTGGTCATGCAATCCATTTTTTTTTCTCACAGATACATGCTGTACTGTCATCTTCCTGCTAAATGGGTTTGCTGAATGTAAGTCAGCTTGCACTAAAAGGCATCAGATGCTACCTGAACCCTTTTCTGACATCAAAGTCATGGCTGTCCACCAGGACCTCCTTGCTGGGGGACAAAAACATCCTGCTTATGGGTCCACCAGGTGCAGGGAAGACGACAGTGGAGAGGATAGTGGCTGACAGACTGGGCCTGCCTGTCATCGATGTCGATGACAATGTCTTGGAGGACACATGGAAGATGCCCGTGGCTGCCAAGCTGGCTGCAGTCGGCGGTGAGCGTTTCCTGGAGGAAGAAGGGCAGGCCCTGTGTAATTTCTCTGCCTCTGGGTGTGTTGTTTCCCTGACAGGGTCTAACCCTCTTCATGCTGCAGCCATGCAGCATGTAAAACGGACAGGGCTGGTCGTCTACCTGGATGTGGATACAGAGGACATCATCCAGAGACTCTCCAGGATGAAGGTCAATAGGATCGTGGGCCAGGAGGCGGGGGTATCCATGAGGAAGATACTGCTATACAGGAAGCAGTTTTACGAGAAGTGGCTTGATGTCAGAGTGCTGTGTGGAACAGGGGACACGGTGGAGGAGATCGCAGAGAAGGTGCTGCAGGCTGTGGAGAGATATCAAAACCCTGCTGCAGAAACCTACGTGTCCACCAGGAGTGACAGGAAAGGATCCTCCGACAGTCAAACATACTTCAGTGATGTGGTGCTGGAAGGTTTGGCCCCGGATGGAGGCCTCTACGTGCCGCAGAATGGCTTCCCAAAGGTTGAAACTCGCGAATGGCTGAGACTAGCTGGCATGTCATACCCAGAACGAGCATTAGTCTTACTTGAAAAGTGCATCCACCCCATGGACGTCCCTGCTTTGGATCTAAGAGAAATGGTCTTTAAAGCGTACGGGTCGAACTTTGCCAGTGAGGCTGTGGCACCTGTAAAGCACCTTATTGGGAATCAGTACATACAGGAGCTTTTCCACGGCCCCACCGCCTCATTCAAGGACCTCGCCTTGCAGCTGATGCCCCAGCTCTTCACCTACTGCCTCCCGCAGATGTGCAACTACCTCATCCTGGTCGCCACGTCCGGAGACACCGGCAGCGCGGTGCTCAGCGGCTTCAGCGGACTCAGTGACAGTGACAGACACAGGACCGGCGTGCTGGTCTTTTTCCCCGAGGAAGGGGTGAGTGAGATCCAGAAACTGCAGATGACGGGCTACAAGGAGGGCAACGCCAGGGCTGTCAGCATCCTGTCAGACTTCGACTTCTGTCAGAGAGCCATTAAGAGGATGTTCGGGGAGTCTGGGCTGACAGGACACCTGGCTGTGGAGTACGGCACGGTCCTGAGCACGGCCAACTCCATCAACTGGGCACGGCTGTTACCACAGG
The DNA here is from genome assembly GCA_900302615.1 of Holocentrus rufus. Lineage (NCBI taxonomy): Eukaryota > Metazoa > Chordata > Actinopteri > Holocentriformes > Holocentridae > Holocentrus > Holocentrus rufus. The sequence goes on along the minus strand of OMLF01037819.1, from coordinate 7,090 downwards.
TGGGTCGGGTACCAAGAGGCCTGCAGTATTCTGGAGCTGAAATTAATCTCAGTATCTTATATCTTGATTTTCATTGTGGCTGAGCAAATGATTTGATCTCATCTCAGTTATTTTAGGCTGCAACAAGGAGATGAACTGGCATGTTGTGTGAGAGACAGGAACTTAATGAAATGTTTCTGTAACAGTTTTATTAGATGTTTGGTTTGCTCATATCCAACCAGCTTTTATGTGTCTTAGCTGCCAGGGCCACAACTATTCAGTATTTCAACTGATTATTTTTTCAGCTAATGGATTGATTATCAATTTCATTTATTAAATAGTGAAAATATTGACAAATGCCCATCGCAAGTTACCAGAGCCCAAAGTGTAGGTTTTCATTTTATGATATTCTATAATGAACACTTGTTTTATATTCTTTCTTGCTATAAGACAGAAGTAATTAACTCTTTGTAATTAAAATTACAAAGAGTTTCTTTTGATTGACTAATTGATTATAATGGACTAACCATTTCAGCTCTAATAGCTTCTATATTTTTACAATTTTGTAGAGATTTTTTTTCTGGTCTTTTTCATTTGAAGTGCCATTTTTGACCTGTTATGTTTTTTCCACAAGTGTTCCTCCAGCAGCTTTGATTTTCTCTCATTTCTAGGATATAATACTTCTAATATGAGTGTAGTTATGCAGTAAAAGTTTTCTGTAAACAATACTTTTGTTAGGTAGCAGTACGGTTATTTATTTTGAGACATGTAACACTGAGTTTCCTTAACTTTTCTTTGCTCTTGCAGGTGGTTTACCACTCCTCGGCATATCTGGATCTGTTCAGAGACGGCGTTATCAAGTTTGGAGAGCCTGTTGATGTTTGCATCCCCACTGGTAACTTTGGCAATGCCATGTCAGCCCTGTACGCCAAGCAAATGGGCGTCCCGATAAGGAAAATCATCTGTGCCTCCAACCACAACCGCATCATCACGGACTTTATCACTACAGGCGAGTGCGATCTCCGTGGACGGCCGCTTATCACCTCCCACTCCCCCGCTATAGATATCCTGAAATCCTCTAACCTTGAGAGGTTTATCTACCGTGCCTCAGACGGAGACGGCCTTCTTGTCCGAGACCTGTTCACACGCTTGGAGAGAGACCAGTACTTTAAAGTTTCAGAGCCTCTTCTTGCAGAGATACAGCAGGACGTGTTGGCCGGCTGGTGCTCTGAAGACGACTGCTTGGCTGCCATCCAGAGCGTCCACGCACAGACCGGCTACGTGATGGACACACACACCGCCGTGGCCAAAGTCGTGGCTGACAGGCTGCAGGACGGCTCGTGCCCAGTGGTGGTTTGTTCCACCGCTCACTACGGGAAGTTTGCGCCCGCCGTCCTCAAAGCCCTGCAGTCCCAAAATATTCCATCAGATCCTCTGGAGCAGCTAAATGAACTGGGATTAATAACATCCAGACCTGAAACGCACAAACACTTGATCAGGTGCCTTAAGGGAAGTGACAGCCGGACACACACTGTTTGTCAGGCAGATTACGGCGTGCTGGTGGAGGAGGTGGAGACGATGATACAGGACTCCTTCCTGAAAGTTATGTAGGCTTTATTTTAGTTTCTGTTGAGGTCTGTGTCATTTAATCTGTGGCTGTTAGGGAGAAATGCACTCTGGGTAATTTCCCGATGGGATGCTCTTCATTCTGTATCTTGTAGTCTGTAATAATAAAAAAATATATAGTAATAAACTTTATTTGCATAGCATCTTTTAAAACAGATTTTGCTTTACAACACCAAAAAGGAAAATTGTCATGAAATATAAAGTACAAGTGAATAAATAAAATTAAATTAAAATTTTAAGACAAGAAAATAAAATTGGAATAAATACAAAATAGGTGCAAGACATATTCAAATAGAAAACAAGATAAAAGAGCAAAAATGAAAATAGCAATTATAGAACAACCTGAGCCTTTAGCCTGTGCTCTCTGAGACAAAATTAGACAAAAACTCAATGCTCAATATTATTCACTATGATCATACTGTGTGATGGAGCTCCAAAATGTTTTGTTCCTCTAGTTTTGTCCTATTAACCGGGTTTCATTTCTTTACAGCAGTGTCGGTCCACTAGATGGTGATGTCTGCCTCTTGGCCGTGGCAGTGTTTTTTTTTTTTTTTTCTCAGGGACAGACTGCTGCTGCCAACATTTCAGTAACAGCATGAGGATATTACTGTGAGGGAGCTGAGAATAAATTCCTGTGCAGGTCAGAAAATCAAATCAAATACTAAATCAGGTTTAGCATCAATATCCTCAGTCAGGGGAGATAATTATCTTCGCAATATTAATCATAGGCCTATGACATGTACAGTGACAAAAGATCAGCTTCTTCTATTTTGAGTATTTTTTCCATCTTATGACATCATCTGTGTGTGTTTTCAACACATTTGAATACTGAAATTGCACATTTTCAGCATGTTGATAGCCCTAATAGTAAGAATGATAAATCAATAGATAGATAGATAGATAGATAGATAGATAGATTAAAACTCTGAACTCTTTGCTCATTTCAAACACTGACATTAAAAAAGACTTTAAAACGTACGTCTTTTAATGTCAGTTTCTGTAAATTGATCCCTCCCTTATCTGGCCTAATACTTCCCTCTGCTGATGTGAGCAGAACAGCCGAGGGGGTTTGATAAAGCGACGTGCCGGATCTCTCTGCGTGACATTAAAACCCGGCTAATGAATTGATCTCAGCGCGGTTCACGGTCCAGTAATTGCCAGGCAAACTTGCAGAGGCTCCGAGGACGGGCGCGATGCGAGCCCTCCTTATCAACGTCCACTGACTCATTAACTATCGGCTTCAGTAAGTAAAAAAAAAAAAAATTGAAATCGCACCATTTCCCGGACTTTTCTGTCTCACGCGCTTCCTGTCGAGCCGCTCACCTTTAGGGCCTATTAATAGCCTCAAACAGGAGCGTGTCAAGTCATTTCTTCCTTCTTCTCTCAGTGAGAATGACATGAGGGTTTTTGTCTTTTTATTGATTCATTGTGCTCTGATGGAGGCACAGGCGCTGCTGAATATAACTGCCGCGGTATGACACTGTACATTACAGCATGATCGCAGTGGAAGCTGAATGACAAAGGCCTGGTAAAGTCAAGTGCGGGATCATTGTGCTTTGCAGAAAGGAAGCGGCCCAGCTTAGACATTCAGCTCGTGTTTCACCCTGACTTCATCAAACGGGGAAGGGCATCGTGATTTTCCAGAAACCACCTAAAAAAC